>PVKA01026534.1:0-31608 GCA_004027165.1 Ctenomys sociabilis | reverse complement strand
TAAAATCAACTGAGTCAGATAAGGCAAAGTGAATGGCATATGCTGCAGGATACTAATCAGCTTTTCTTCTGGATGGTTAACAACCTAAGATCACAAGTCAGAGTTGGAGAAATAGAAGAGCCACAAGGCCAGCCAACATTTTGGCCCTAGCCTTTCAAGGTCAGCGAAGACTCAGGACATAGGAGAACCTGTACTGCAATACCAGCTCTGGAATTATAGGCATGTACCACTACACCCATTCTCAGAAGTGATATTTTATTTTACATTTTATGATGTCAGTTGTTGGGAATGAGGGTGATAAGTATATGCCATTACATTAATACTTTTGAAACCAACACAATGACCAACTAATATCTGAAATGACATGCTTATTCTAAAATATTTGCTATCTTTATTTCACCTAAGTCTTCAGCAGCAATAAACTTCAGGTATAGAAAACTCAACAATCAGAAAATTATCCTGAATATTTGCTGAATTAATTGCTTCAAAATTATGAATTTTAATTTTGCAGAAGATCCTCCTAGCTATTCCAAGTTCCATTTTATTTCTCATCCCGGGACATTACAGTCATGATTAGCCAGCAGGTATTTACTGTCACTTGATTGTATTTTTTCTTAAAATTTGCACCAATGTAATTAAAAATGCAATCTCATAAGCAAAACTTAAACCAACACACTCAACACCTCAGTACATTTGAATTGAAAACATTCTATACTCAAAAATTTCTTTATGTAACTTACATATTTAAATAAGTTTGAAGGCCATAGGGTTATACATTTGAAAAAGAAAATCTGGATATTGAATAACTATTATCAGTTAATGGGATGCCCTTTCTAACCTTTCTGGTCATTATTGAAACAGGAAGTATATATTTTCGACGCTACAAACAACTGCGTGTGGCGATTGGAGTTCATTTTCCTCCACTCCTTCTTGTTTTCTGACAACTGTGTTCCAGGCTTTGCATTTTAGGAAGTACTACTTTAGCTAAATCACACAAATTTTGATGGGAAGTGCTTCTATTGTTATTGAATTCTAAGTACTATGCTGCATTCTTGCTTCTTGATATGTAACTCAAAATTCAGTTTCAAATAAAGACTATTTCCAAATAGCAGTTATAAATAGCAGAAATAATAGTGCCATTGTTATAGCTATAGCACTGCTAGTACATTGGAGTTCAAATAAGGTTTTGGCTACTGCCTGCAACCACAAAGATTAATCAACCCATGATCTTTAAGGAAAAATTTACTGTAACTTAAAAAAAAATGAGCATTTCTAAAACTGATTTCTTAAAACACACAAGTGTTTTGAAGTTGACATTTCCCTATATTGGTAAGGACTGCTTTTACTGGACAAAACTATGCCATACTCAAATTCTAGGAACATGCAAGATTCCAGCTCACAATTTTTTCCATAAATATTTCTTTATATAGCTATACAGGGACATCTTAACAGAGAATATTTCCAAAAGTGATCCTTATCAATCCTCCCAAAGTAAAATGCTCTGTTTCTCATTCTTCCTCCCTTTCAAAAACTTACTGAAACAGCTAATAATTTACTACCTTAAAGGGGTTGTTATTGTGAATCACTGGACTTTATTTTACTCTGATATCTATATAATTTTTCGTATAGTGGCAGGGATTTTTCAGCAGAGAATGTGTCCTTCCAATCCTGGAAATATTCTATGGCCAATGTGATTTATTTAGGAAAGAGCAAGGAAAGGCACATAGTATTGTGAAATGTTGCCCAGTGTGCTGAGACACTAATTATAAGATCATAATTATGTTTGTAAATTTCCTCTAAGTAATAATTTCTAGCATTTGCTATACTTCAATTCCCAAATCTGTCAGATCTAGATCAAAGCATCAAGGCAATTTCTAACTCTGGTAATTGTCTTTGAGGGGCTACCTGCTTTGTACATTACATTCAGAGAAAGAGAAATGGTGTTTAGTTATGAGAATATCTAGCAACCAATGATTATTAAAAATTCAGTAAAATACATTAAGTACCACTTTACAGAACAATGTAAACTTTTCAAAGCCAGCCCACTGGACACAATGCCAATTTATTAAAAATAAGCCTGATGGTAATAATCACAATGTAGTCATGAATTCTTTCCAGAGGTTAACTGAGTTAATAAAACAAACAAAAGCAAAAAACCTAGGAGGCCACCGAGACAGCTTGACAGTGTAGGGTCTGCCTGGCAAGCTCAAGGACCTACGTTCAGTTCCCAGGACTACAAGCTGAGCTGGTCCTGCTTCATGCCAGCAACTGAAACAAGGTGTAGTGGTGCATGCCTGTAATCCCACTGCTGGTGAGGCTGAGACAGGAGGATCACTACAGGCTGGAGCTGCCTAGTGAGATCCTGTACTAAATAAATAAATAAATTACCAAAAATGAAAGAAAACCTGGGAGCTGAGATCACCATTTTGGGTGCCTGCTAGTTAGTGCAGTTATTTAAGCGCCTACTCAAATGCAGTCAGGCACAGGGAAGGCCATTCAGTCCCTGGCCTGCCATGCTCACCTGCCCCGAGGGCGAGCTGAGATGGCACCTGAGACTAGGAGTGGTGACACATGCCTGTAATCTCAGCACTTGGGAGGCTGTAAACAGGACAGTCAATACAGGTCTGATCTAGTAGTGAGACCCTGAACACCCTGGAGACAGTTCTCTAAAATACAGGAAAAAAAAAAAAATAGAAATCACCACTGTGTACTTGCTACACAGTCATTATGCTGTTAAATTATATGCTTGTCCCAGATTAACCAATTTCTAAACAGTTAAACCTGAAGTTCCAAAATTTCTGTGTTTATCATTCCCTTAACTCTATATGAAATAACAGTTTTGATGTTTGTGAAATATTGTTTAGAGAAATTCAATATTCTAACAATGGTTTTGTAATATATTATTGTTCTCAGATTAGTTGCTCAGATTATCAGAGATAATCATGCAAAATTGGTAAAAAAAATGTTAAAAATTGAAAGGAGAGAAAAACATTACACATTAATTGCTTCTTTCAATAGACCAGTAAAAATCAGCAGTACAGTTATGCAAGCTCTCCTGTGTATATAAACATCTGTGTCTTTTTCCTTTACATTTCTCTTTGTTTTCTCCTTTCCTTCATGGCAGCTGTTCATTTCCTTTGAACAATTTCTTTTCTTTTCACAGTATCTATTGTACCTTTTAGATTTTATTTATTCCTTTAAATTCTTACGCCATTGTTGACATCCCGTAATTTTGTTTAGTGAGATTCTGTATCACTTATAATGCTGTTGTTTATTTTATACTATTTCTATTTTCTTAAAAAATGAAAACTCTAAAGAGTAAATTCAATAATTTTTGCCTTTCAAATACAATTATTTCATATGTATATATATTAATCTCTCTTTGATGATAAAAAAGGGCATTAAATATATGCTCGTCTACATAGCAAGAAAACAATCCTTATTTAGCTATTGTGCTAAACAGAATATAGCTTTGTCACAACAGTTTTTACATGGGAAGATTAAAGCACACACACTCAAGTCCCATCATCATAAGGTATAATTATTTCTTCAAGTTTAACTATTAGAGGAAATTATTTAAACAAAAATGATAATTGAATATTATGTTACTATACTCCAGAGTTAACACTATAAATACTTTAAGGTTGAAACTTATTTCCTCTTTGGAATACTGGAAAAATAGAAAATATAACCTAGAATAGTGTTTCCTAAATATTTTTCCCTGGAGAGGAATTCTACACTAGATTTCTGCTTGAAGTCATTTTTTAAAAATGTATTTTTCCAGTAGACAAACTCAGGGCCAGTACCTTGTAGAGTATAAGTCATATATTAACACAAGAGGCAAAACAAGATAAAACTTTGTCCCTGATTTTTACCCAGGAAGATGGCTACGTGGTGGACACATGTGTGGTTTATGAAAATACCAACAGTGATCTGTGAGCAGTGGTGTGTAACAGATTGGAAGAAAAATTAAAGGCTTATATTGGGAGCAGTCTTTGTTTTTCTATAAATTATGTATTCACTGTTACAGAGAGATTATGTGGATCATATAAAGGCAATTTATACTATGAATATTATAAGCACAAATGAGAAACAAACGATGGTACAAAAGAAATCTAGGAACTGACAGTCAAGGTTTAGTTTAGTATTGTAGGATTACATCCACATAGTTTGGTATTTGCCCTTGGAGAAAAATTATGGCATTTATTAATAAATGTGAAGTTCAAACTTTAGTTTCTTTTTATGCTAGGCTGGCACTTATGCCACTGAGCTCTATCCCCAGCTCCTGGTTCAATGTGTTTTATGTTGTGTTTGCTAAGAAATAATTACACACTTCTCTCATGTCTATATTGTCATTAGAAAGCAAATACAAAGGTTTAAATCACTTTGACATAGAATAAAGTTAGAGGATTCATACTATCTAATTTCAATATTTATTATTAAATTAAAAGTCATATTAAAGGTCAGGACATATGAATCAATGAAACAGAAAAGAACTTAATACTTAATACAGACTCTTGAATACAGTCAATTATTGTATTCACAAGTGTGTGTGTGTGTGTGTGTGTGTGTGTGTGTGTGCTCATGCAGAAGTTTTAAGTTTAAATTAGAGATCAGTGATTGGAGAGAGCCTGCCTTAGAACATTATAGTCAATATGTCTTTCAGTTCTTGACAATGAGCAATGTACCCACAAGGGAATACCTTTAACATTAGGTCAGACAGATTATAACTCTGTCATAGTTTTTTTTTTAATGTTTTGACAAAGCCTCCGTGTCGATGAACATAAGATATTAAAACCTGTCCAGACAGCATGAGGTTGTTTCTGTAAAGACACTGAAACAGAATGCCAGGACTTCCAAACTTCTCTGGTTACTTTCACTGAGAGCGAATTCATCCCATGGTTCAACTACTAGTACTTTTTGAGAATGCATTTACTTTGTAGATCGGTAGGTTAAACTCCTTATTATTTTCAATAGATTTTCCCTTTACTTATTTATTTATTCACATTATTAATACTTAATACAGACTCTTGAATACAGTCAATTATTGTATTCACAAGTGTGTGTGTGTGTGTGTGTGTGTGTACTTAAGTATTAAGTATTAATAACTAAGAAATCTTTCTTTCTTTCTTTCTTTCTTTCTTTCTTTCTTTCTTTCTTTCTTGTCTTTACTTTTAAGGCAAGGTCTCTGTTATTGCATACCTAGATATTGCCAAACCCTCAGGTGGTCCTAGGTGGTAGTTTTTCACAGATAGCTGGATCTAGAATGTAGAATGCTGAGATTAAAGGTGCCAGGATTAAGGTTAGATGATTACCAAATCACCCCATTGATTGGGCTGGCTCTGTCCTAATGTCATTAGCCTGTATACAAGATAAGACAGGGAAAGAAGTTTGTTCTATGCCTGGATGTTTTATTCATTTCTGCTCACAATGACCTATTTCTCCTCTGTGATTCCCCTCTGCATTCTATCCTGCCACAGAGCCAGCTGATTATGGACTACACCTCTACAAACTGTGAGCTAAATAACTTTTTCTCTGTATTGCAACAGCCCAAAGAAGCATGAAAATGGCGTCCAGGATTTAGAAACAGAGTTATTTTATGTCAATGGGCACTGATCAGGATCATTTCCTACATATCAGACCTTGAGCTCTACTGATTTTGGTCCTATATTGAATAAATAAACAGGAAGTACAGAAGCAGAGTACTTGACTTTTTAAACTAAGGAACATTTGTTTTTCACTAACACTTTTTCTTGAGGACTTAACTAAACTTTGTCATCATCCCCTGCCCCATCTAAAATGATTAATACAGTGAATGTTATAAAACAGATAGGAACCATCTGAAGGACTGGAACCAACATCAACAAAGAACAACTTCCATCTGACTCACCATAAAAATGTTTAAGTAAAAAACAAAAGGAACAAAAAGAATAAGGGTTCAATAGAGGTTTCAGATAGAGAAGATCAGAAAGCAGAACTTATGCTGACTATGAATCTGTCAATGAATGCGTGGAAGGTGTTTGTGAAAATATATGAAGCACATCTGAAGAAAATGAACCCCAACAGTCCCTTTGTTGCATATGATATCAGTCATTTGTTTGATTTTATTGAAGACCTAGCAAACCTCAGTTGCCTTGTTTACCAAGCTGATACCCAGATATACCAGCCATATAACAAAGAGTGGATAAAAGAGAAGACCTACCTGCTCCTTCATCAACAGGCACAGCAGGCTAGCAAATAATTGATAGGGAACAGTAGGTGCTGGGGGAGGGCTTGAAGCCCAGGTATGTGCAGTGCACTGTGATGCAGTGCTGTGTCCTGTGAGCCTCTTTCCATTTTGTTACACTTTGCTGTCTTTGACTGATTCTTTAAAATGTGCATCACAGTAACCCCCTGTGTATCCCAGTGACCAGCCATTTCTTGCAGACAGAAGTAACATGAACTTGTAACAGGAACTATTACCTGGGCAACTAACAGACTGGTTGTGAGGCACGTTCTGCTACATTTTTACCCTGTTTTAGTATCCTGGCAAGTCTTTGCAGAGTATGTTACACCTGATCTTCAGAGACATGACCCAAATAGAGGCAGTCCTAGGGTCAACACTAACCAAGTTCACCAAACTGAAAGCATTCCCACAAGAAGTTTGTATTTTATTTCCCAAGGAGAGTTTGCCCCTCACTTGTCTTTGGTAAGGGAATGAAGACTTTAATTTTATCTAGGATGGTGGCCAATGTGCCTTGGACACTCGGCGAGTTTTGTTAAGTGTTTGACTAATTGTCCATAGAACTGTAGAAAATGCCATGACTAGTAGGAGATGGGGAAGCAAGGACTGGGTTAAGCAGCCTGAAAATTAAGGGGAGGGCCAAGGATACAGCAGCACAGCCTGGGAAATGCAACATCCCAAGTTCAATTCTTGGTACAAAAAATGAGAAAAAGTCAAGAAGCACAATACATTGCAATATAGGATATCCTTATAATGGCATCCTCAAGGTCCATTTGGACATGGACTAGTCAGAAAGTGGAGTTACCAACATGTGGCTTTGAGCTCTTAGTCTCTTAAGAGTGAGCTGTCAATTAGATGGAGGGGCTCTTTTAACCCCAGAATGGTGTATCTGAGTCTGGATTTCTGAACTGGTAAAGGCAGTTAATATATAACCTAGGTTAAATGTGTGTGCAAGAGTATCTATAAGCATAGCTGGTCTTTTAGCTAAATGCTTATGGAGCTGGTAAATGCTGTCATTTGTTGTTTTTAATTTTTCTAGAGCTTTGCAGCACTTATCCTGTATAGACATTTTTAATTTAATCTAGTTTTTGAGTTACCTCTGCTACAAATGAAGGTGCATTTTCACTGCAGATGGTCAGTGGCAGGTCCTATCTAGAGATGATTTCTCACAGTAGAACCCTGCAAACTTTTGTTGTCTTCTCATTGTACACCAGGTATGATTTGGGCCCACCGGAGTAGATGCAGACATACACCAACAGGTGTTTTCCATTTCTGTAAGTTTTTCTTTTTGTGAAGTTTGTCCATACAACTTTGAATGAGGAGAGAGATTATATTGGATGAGCCCAGGTCCAGTACACACATACTGAGGCTTGAGCTTGTTGCAGGAGTTGGAGTGTCAGCAGCTTGATTACAGAACAAATAGTATTGGCAGGTCTGGCTCTGATCTTCCTAGAGTACCAGGTAAAGATTTTTCCTGTTGGAGTTGATATTGCAATCAATAAGATCCACAGAGGGGCCTTAGGAGCTCTTTTGGTGTCATTGGTGTCAGGTTTACATCAGTAGGAAACAATAGCAGCAGAGCTTTGCAAAAAATGACTTCGTCCAAGGTGACCAAGTCATATGTCCCTGCTGGACTCCATTCCTAACAGAACAAACTCCACCTATAAACAGGATGTACTCAGCATCTGCCTGGAGGTCCATTTTAGGTCTAGTGCAGTGGTTGTTTTGAGAAGCATTGGTTGCTTCTTAGTTGAGCAACTTTTGAAAAAGCCATGGCAACTCCTTCATTAGGAAGGACAGTCAAAAATTTCCTCACTAAAATGTGAAAATCAGATAGAAATGGTGATAAACACCTGTAATTCCAAAAACCAGGAGGCTGAAGAAAGAGGATCACTGTGATTTGAGGAACAGCCTGGACTCCAAAATGAGCTCAAGGACAACCTGAACTGCGCACTGGGACTCTGTATAAAAAAGACCAAAGAAAGTGTGGAACTCAGAAGGAATTGCTGGCAGTCATCTTGAGTGGATTTTAGATGATGCCATAACACCAGCATAAGAAGCAGGAGATTCTGGAAGGAGGGCCTCTGTGGTCAAATGCAGGCAATGGTTAGCTGGAATCCCTTAAATTGGCTAGAAATAGAGTTGAGAGGTGGAGTAAATCATAGTTGTTGCACCTTCTGTGGCCAATGAGAGTGCCAAGGTAGGATTCTTTGATAGGATCTTACTTCATTTTTTCTTTGAGACTAAAGAATTGTTTGTTTTGATTGTTAAGTCCACAAAAGCCTATTTTCTGTAGTCAGTCACTATGGGTTTTCACTAATTAATTCCCAATTCTGACTTTTTACTTGGGTGCATTTCACCCTTGTATGATGGTGCAACAGACAGGGAAGGGCTACTGTGGAGAGAGTGGCCATCCTGATGCCCACATGGCCATTCCCCATGTGCTAACCTAGGCACGACTTAGCTAAAGACACTATGAGTCCTTTCTTTTGGCACATGTAGATCAGCATGGAATCCGAGGACACCCAATGTTTTCAGTCTTGGTGCACATATGGAACAGCCTATGGCTCACACTGTCTGTTCCATTCACTCACACACTCACTTGGCAGGCACTCAGAGGCCAAACATCCCAATCCTACTTCCTGGAGAGTGCTCCTCTCTAAGAAGAGCTGATCAGACTCCCATTCTGCTTGAGCTGAGCAGGATTGACAGACAAACTAATTATGGTACTCCCAGGGGTTTTATCAGGCAGGCAAGCACAAAAATCTCCAGTAAAGTTGCAGATTGAAAAGATGTTAAAAAAAAAATTAATTGTTCACCCAGAAGACTAGCAAGGAAAAGCCAAATATTTCAGAAGACAATGAAGAAGTTGGACTTAGGATGTCATAAGAACAAGAAGATCTCCAGCCTTTGCAATCTCAGAGTCACAACTGTGAAAGAAATTGCCTTGAGGAGAGGACCCTAAAGCACTGTGTTTCAGAATGGGGGTGGCCTGGAGAGTTGCTAATTGGGAATGGATTCAGAGCATTCAGTAATCCAGACACTCGATCCCTATATCCAAGAGAAGGCAGGCTTGTTACTGCTCCACCTAGGGGCTGAGCTTGGCTATTGGTCTACCTGTTGCCAATTTTGATTCTGGTTGTTTAGGTTCACGTAGAATGCAGCAGAATGCAAGGGTTGTGGGGTGAGAAGGTTTCCATCAAGATTTCAGAAAAAGACATGTGAAGCGAGACAGCGTGGTCACATGAGGAGAGTATGTGAAACTGTGAATGTAAAGCCCAAAGTCAGGTGGGCACATCTGAGGTTTGGAGAATGCAGCAACATGGGTTGTCTGAAGCAAACCACAAGCAGAAATCAGGGTTGTCACTAGAAAGAATCCATAGTGGAGAAGTGCTGCAAGGGTGGCACCACATAGACCCTTTGGAATTCATATCTTGCCACAGACAACCTCACATGCTGGATAGAGAACAATTGGACTTAATGTTTGCCTGGTGGACTGTAGACTTTCTCTATTTTGGAATTATGTTTATCTTGTGCCATTGTGTGTTGGAAGTGCTCATTTTTCTTTTCATTTGTACAGAGACTTCTTGCTAAGAGTTTGCCTTAAGTCTCAAAGGAGACTTTGGGCTTACATTTTTCAGCAATGCTAACACCTATGCTTTTTGGAAACTCTTAGTATGGGCTACATCCTTTTATCATGAAGGAATGTACTTGAGTCTTAGGGGGTGAAGGAACAGAATGTTAAAGTTTATGTCTAGATGCCTCCTGAAAACTCATGAGAACACATGTGAGGTTTTTCAGATGTGGCTGATTCTAGAATGTGTTGTGGTAGGAAGAAGCATGCTAAGATTAAGGATGGATGATTAAAAACCACCACACTGGTTGGTCTGGGATTCCCTTAATTCCAGTAGCCTAGGTACAGTACAAGGGACACAAAGGTGTTTGTCTTGTCCCTTGGTGTTTTGATACCTTCTGCCCTTCCTTAACTGTTTCTCCTTTGTGCTGTCCCCCTGTCATTCTACCCTGCCTTTGAGCCAGTGGAATATGGACTGAAAACTGTACAAACTGTAAGCCAAATAAACCTTTCCTCTTTGAATTTTGAGTGCCATGTATTTTGTCTCAGCAATGGGAAAAACAATTTAGACAGTTTTGTTAATTATGCTATAACATTTTGTAGTTATTATTGCTCAGTGACTTGAACATTGGTGCATGTTTTGTAAGAAATTTTTAGAGGATTTCACAAGCCACTTTAAATGAAAATGAATAAATGTAAATAGACATTTATCTGTAACACAGGTAATTTTTTTTGCCTATGACAGGTCTTTATAAAACAAGTATGGAAGAATTTGTCCTATTGTTCTCTCTCTTCTTGCACAAGTTGCATTCTTAAAATTCAGAATGCAGAAACCTAATACAGCCAAGGTGTTTGGATTGTAGGTTTGTATCTCACCTGACACCTTTGATTATTATCTTTTCTAGTCCACGAACACAGTTTGAATACTCCTGTATTTAGTTTCTTCATTATTGTTTTGCAATTTTTAATATGTATCATCCATATTTGTATGTATGTATGTATAGTGTGTGTGTGCGTATGTGTGCGCAATTGTTCTTTGTTAACTTCACTGACTAGAGACAGAACCCTTTCATAGAATTACAAAGAATTTTTATGTATAAGATTCATTTTATTTATGAATTGAAAACATTTAAATTTAAATTCTTTTTAAGTATTTAGTTATAGGGTCTCACTATGCAGTTCAGATTCATAGTGGTCTTCCTGTTTCAGCCTCACCAGTTCTGGGATTAGAGGCATGCGTCACCACACCAGGTCTTAGTGGCTGGCTCAGTGCCCCTGGGGTGGGACCGGTGTGGCATGCAGTACCAGAGATCGAATCCCTGTCCTTGTGCCTAAGAAATTTAACTTCCCATATGTATGAATTTTAGGGCATGGACTGGAATGACTCATTTGTAACTTGACAAATAGGTTCCACATGATTCTGTGAGATTACAAGAATGAAAAATTAATGGAAATGCTCTGAGCATCTTTAATTCCAAAGGGCCTTCCTGCTTGTGTGATGGAATACTACAGACTTCTCTTGGAGTTTTAGTTACCCACAGCTTCTGCCACAGATCAAGAGAAAACCCAAGACATAAAACAAGTGAATAAAATGATGAAAACAAAAGTTTCCCTTCATAACTTCCACCATTAATGGATTCAGCTTCTTAGTTTTCTGACTTGAGAGATAAAAGTTCTTCCAGATGTATATCACCATTTTGTTAGTAGTGCCAATGAACCTCAGATGAAAATTGGCGGAAATGCACTTGAAATATTTGAGAAATCTAAGGGCTGGGGAGATGGCTCAGTAAATAAGTGCTTCCCTGGCAAGAGCAATGTCTGAGTTCAATCCCTCATTCTGAAAGAGTGAGAGAGAGAGAGAGAGATTGAGAGAGAGATTGAGAGACATAGAGAGAGAGAGATCCTTCCTACTTTGACATTTTTTTCTTAAATTTTAACTTCTTTCATGAACGCATTACTTCAGAATTCTGAAATACTTGCTGGTCATGTGTGAGTTTCTCCTGAGATTTTAGTTTTAACCAGTGGAATAGGCGACAGTAGGTTTATTTCATTTAGTTGAGCATCATAAAGGTCAGATATTTTCACAGAAAAATTTCTTCAAACATTCAAGAAAAATGTGCAAAATCTATACAAGTTATTTGAGACTGTATAGAGAAAAGATTATTTAATTTATTGAATGAAGCCAATATTTATTTTTATGTAAAATACATGAAGGACACAATAGAAAACAAAAAAAAGCCCACTATAAATAACTGTGATATTTGTATTTATATGTAGCGCATGCAGTGTGTTAATTCAGTCATAAAAATAGACATGGATAACTATAATTAGTGACTGGAAGACTTTGTTTAAATCAATGGACATTAATTAGTACACAGCAAAAGAATTAAAACTAATATAAAATTTAATAAGTTGACCTCTAGGTCTCTAAGACATGTCAATATGTAAAAACAGGGATTTAGAGATCTCACAAGATCAAAATATTAACTGCACCTATATCTGGGTGGGAAAATTCTGATACCTTTCTCCTTCTCCTTATTTTTTTCTAATTTTCAATATTATAACAAAATTTATAAAGTAATGTGAATGCCTAAAAATTTTTTTTTTGTATTTTATGGAAGGGTCTACAGGATGTTCAAGGTCTCACTACTAGATCTGACTCTCAGTGATTCTCCTGTGTACAGCCTCCAAAGTGCTGGGTTTACAAGCATGCATCAATTTCAGCTGCCATCTCAGCATGCCCTGAAGGTGAGGTGAGTATAGCAGCCCCAGGGATCAAATCCTTGACCCCTACCTTTGCTTGCAGGCACTTTAATTTATTGAGCTATTTGGCCAGCCCTAATGCCTATAAAATTCTGATGAGTTAAATATACACTAAATGTTTTTAACCTACATGACAATTTCTTAAGCAGAGATGGAGAAAACAAAGAATGTGCTACACATTTGAAAATTAATAATCTATTATATGAAAATATGATCTTAGCACTCTGCACTCCTGAATGATTTTATAAATGAATACATAGTTTAGAATAAATAGGTATCCATCAGATATGTGCTCAGCTGAATTATGTCTAGGACCAATTGGCAATTCATGTGCACAAACTCACATGGTCTTGTGCTCAAACAGTGGGTCTTTGACTCTATTTCTGTATAGTGCTATATTCCTTCAAATTCTGTCTTGTCAAATGCCAAGACACACTCTGATTCAAGTAATTTGTCTTACTCCATTTAATAACCCCACACTAGTAGCTTGAATATTGTCAACTGCTGAAGGCTCTGAGAGGAATAAATGTGATTTAAGGATATATGAGAGAGGGGACAGGCTTTTTATGGCATGATACCAGAATCTTGTAAACCTCGAAGTGAAAGTAGCTTCCTATAATATTTTTTTTTGGCAGAACTGGGGATTGAACTCAGGCCCTTGCTCTTGCCAGGCAAAGTTTCCTACAATATACTCTTCATTTCTAAAAGCCAGAAATGCTTTGAATACTTCTCTATGAAAAGATGATTGTTTGAGGAGATAGTTATACTGAGAAATAACCCAATATAAACTGTACAGAGTGTGAAATTGCATGAAAGCATCACACTAATATGTACAGTCCCTACATTTTATGATATGTTAATTTTCTAAAACATTAAAATTAAATGAACATCAAATGAATGGGCATAGGAAAATCAGTGAAATAGAGACAGGAGCAAAGGAGGAAAATCAAAAATGAAAACAACACGGAGATGAATTAATTGTGTCGCTACATGAGCTTAGGAGTAAAATCTTAGAGAAGATGAAGAAATAATTAAATATATTTTCACTTGTCAAAAATTGAAATAAAGTAAAATAAGAATAATTGCTTTAGTTTTTATGTGTATTCTATATGTGTGTGTGTGTGTTGTTATGCAAGTGAGAAAAATAGTTTCTATCTCATAGGCTTTAAGTTTTTTATGAGTGTTAAGGTAGTTCATCCAAATGTAGGCTGTATCACAATGCTGAAATATCAGTTATGATTATCTTGCTATTACTGTAATCACTCATTAAGCATAATTAAATAACATGTTCTGTTTATATAAGATTGCACAGATCTATCTGGAATTGTTGGTCTGGAAAATAGTTGGATCAAAACCAGGACATTAACACTGAAAATTTGTTCTTTATTTCCTACTGTGTGACAGCTTCATCACTATTGTATTTCTCGTTCTGATCTCCATTCAAGGGGAGCTCTTACATTTAATATGTATTTGTCAAAATAATGACTGCTTTCTTTTTAAGATGATATGCTACTCTCCATGGCCAAAACATTTTACAATAAAAATTATTCTGTACACAGAATACACACATTTAAAACATTGGTCTAACTTCATATTTGAAAGTTTTCTATAGCGTAGTAAAATGCTTGTGAAAAAATACAAATATATATATAGATAGATAGATGATAGATAGACAGATAGATAGATGTTTGTGAACTATGAATTGCTCCAAATGTGTTAAGGCAAATTATAAATGTAAAATGTAGATGCCCATCCCATAAGAACTCTAGCACATTTCTTTCTGTTGTTGTAATTTGTTAAAAAATTAATAAATTTGACTACCTCTTGCAAATGAAGTCTTTTTCAATCTAAAATTATTGGTATTCTAGAGAGAAGATAAAAGTATTAGTAATATTTCATTTGAAAGCGATCAGGAAGATGGCTCAGTAGAATAAGCACTTGCCTGGCAAGTGCAAAGGCCTGAGTTCAATCCCTGATTCCAAAAAAAAAAAAAAAAGAAAAAACATTGGGAATATGGAAGTTTTCACATCATTAGCCTGGTTGTTCAAGTTTGTTGAGTGTGAGTTACAGTTGGCAGAAGTATTACAAAGTTTTGTTTTTTTTTTTCATAATATACCTAAAATGTTAACTTTTCTTTTCATGAAGTAATCACTAGGTTAAAAGCTCCTACTTTAAGAAAAACTATTAAAACTATTGAAGTCCTTTGGTTTCATATGAATAAGAAAAATGTGTTTTTCATATGAAACCTAAGGACTTTAGTAGTTTGAGAGTCATGTAGAGAGCTATGTGTGCTGTGAGGCAACTGCTTCTGATTTACACTAATACTGCTTTTTAAATAAAGAAGTCAAAATAAAAAGTTTCTCAGAAGCCAGACAAATAGCTCAGTGGATTAAAGCGTCTGCTTAGGCAGATGGAGGGGCCGGGAGCTTGATCTCCAGGCCTGCTGTGCTAGCCCTGCCCCTGTGGTGTGCTGCGATGGCAATTGAGAATGGACATGGTGGCAAATACCTGTAATCCCAGCTCTTGAGAGATTGTAAACAGGAGGATAACTATGAGTCTGGTCTACGCAGTGAGACCCTGTAGACCCTGTCATAACTGCAGAAAAAAGTTACTCAGCTAAGTATACTTTTTATAAATGTCATGAGAAATAAGAAAAGAAGTATAATTGTAATGGAAATATTTGAGAACAGAAACTTGACCTTGAATTAGGGAAACATACACAGCAAATTAGACAAAGTTTAAACACAAATTTCTCAAAAGATCATTGCTTATTATGGTTTTAGTTTAGGGGCCAGGGAGATGGCTCAGTAGAATAAGCGCTTTCCTGGCAAGTTCAATCCCCAGTTCCGCCCCAAAAATATGGTTTTAGTTTATGAATGTTTATTATATTTTGCTTAGGACTTAAGTGTAGGATATTACATATAATGCAGGCTTCGATTCATATTTAACAATAAGGTGGTTAACAAAGCTACTTAAAATACTGTAAAATACATAAAAGTAGTAATTTCAAATATATTATTTTTTGTCTTTCTCAGTTGTTGCATTCAGGATGGTATTATTGAAATAGTTCTGAATTGACATACTTTTATTAACAAATATATTTATGAAGACTAATGAGAATTTTCCAAAATATATTTTATTAAATTAAATAAATCATTCATTGAAAGTTAAAATATTAAATAATAAATTTGTTATTATAAAATAAATATTCTCATTGGGCAACTAGTTAGAAGGTATTATAACTAGAAGGGCAACTAGTTAGAAGAAAACATAATTTGATTACTAACAATTACGTGTAAGTGCTGGTCAGTTAGCTCAATGGATTAAAGTCTTGCATAGGCAGATACAGGGACCAGAGTTTGATCCCCAGCATGCCATTCTGGCCCTACTCCCAGGGTGCCCTGAGAAGGCAATTGAGACTGAGTGTGGTGGCAAAAGCCTGTAATCCTAGTGCTTGGGAGGCTGAAAACAAAAGGATCACTATGATTCTGATCTGTGTGGTAAGATCCTGTAGGCCCTGTACTAAATACATTAAAAATAAGAATCATGTGTTATATACATAAATATATACTGGAAGCCAATTTTTTCCAAGTCTCCAAATTCTATCTTCATTTTGGCCTAACATGTCCTTTGTAAATCATCTACTTGTGCCCAGGGAGACAGTGCATTTCTATAATTTCAGCATTCTATGTGGCTGAGGCAGAAAGAGCCCAAGTTTGAACCCATGCTCTGAACTCAGTTACACAGTGAGGCCCTTTCTAAATAAATAATAAATAGAAGGGCTGAAACTACAGACCACTAACAAGGCCCTGAGTTCAATCCTCATGCTATAAGAACAAAACGAAGCAAAACAAAAGAAGTAAACCTTACAGGCTGATTTCCTTCTAAAGTATATATTTCTTGCCCAATCAATGGGAACAGCAAAACTGAAGAACTCACAAGGGTGTAATACTTAAAATCAATTGTGAGTCCTTTGCTTCTTCTCAACAAGGAACAGCAATGTGTGTGTATGTTATTTTATAATGAATGCACATCAGCAGTGAAGTGCAATTTGTTTACTTTTCCTTTAGAAGTAGTCTTGTCATTTGCATTCTGCATCTCACCAGCTCTGTCTCCGATGCTGGGTCTCATGGGCATCATTTCAAGCAACAAAACTAAAAATTATGGCTCTCCTTCTGTCTATCCCTGTAATGACTAAAGAATCCCACATCTGTTTGCCAGTTTTACTTGATTAATAAAGATATGCAAAATAGAAATTATCCTTTGCCTGTCAATTGGAGAAGAAAAACAAAGAGGTTCAGGATTACTAAACAAATTATGGGTGGAACAAAGTATTTTCCATCAGCTCAGTGCCAAGAGGGATTAGGCCATTGTTACCACACACATAGCCTCTAATTTTGATGGCACATCGTTTGTTCCTGCTGAAAGTTTCTTTTTTTCCCTCTGTTTTGGATTTAAAATAGATACTAATTTCCTAAAAAGGTATGGATATAAATGGCTTTTAGACTTGAGTTTGTCAACAATGTGCAAACGGCTTATTGTGATTTTGTAACATTTAGCTTTAGATTACATTTATTGACTGCACAAAAGTTATTGCCTTAATTATCCTGTGTTTATTCAAATAGCATTGAGTATCATGGGAAGAAAAAAATATGAATCCACCAGTCAGCAGTACTTTTACCTCATGCTACTTCAAGCACTATTGTTCCAGGGGTTACTGTGGTCAGAACTTCTATGCAGGGGTTACTTGTTCAATAATCAAAGAAGTAAATGAAGGGAAAACACTGCAAATATTATTTTGATTACATAATTTTAAATATTGCAGAATTTTGTGACTTGGCAAATCAATTTGAAGAATGTCATGCATTTGTAGTGTAAAGCAAATTCCAATTCTTTTACGTCTGTATAAAGCATAAAGAATAGCTTTAAAAGATCTTTGGGTCTTAAAATGTCCCAAAAGTATATGTTTAGAAGGTAAATTTGTATCAAGAAATATATAGGGTTTTAAAACCTTTCAATTGCCAAGCACTGCTGATAAATTATGATTTAATTCATTTTTTACCAAGGAGCATTTGATAATGTGTACACAATTGCCGCTACATTTTATAACAATCTGGCATCTGTATGTATGTTATATTTTGCAATTTAAGTGTGAGATCTAGGTCATTCAAAATTGGAAGAAAATGTCATTTTTGTAATTTTCTTTCTTTATTTAAATTTATTTTATTGAAGAACAAATAGCAATGAAACAGTCTCAAGACAAATTAACAGGACAGATTCAATAAATTAATACATTGTAAACTGTTTTCATAATGTTTTAGTATCGTACATTATTATAGCTCATGTTTCTAATCAGTGAATTAAGACAGAGTAGCTGTTTACTTATCTTATTTTTTATACCTGAACTATATCACAGATTCAATAATTAATATCTTCTTCCTTGTTATTTTGCTAGTGATTGTCCATACTACTAGAAGCCGATATAATATCTTGTCCAACCACTATTTGTGCAAATATTGCTTCTCACAGAATTATGCAGAAGCACGGAATATTTATCCTAAATGTACTGTTTATACACACACATCATGATTCTTCCTTTGTATACCCCTTTTTTTGTCTAGACCTGTCAAAGATAGGCACTCCATTGTCATTAAACCAATTTAGGTGCCTGAACTCAGTGACACAATGCAACACAGTGCAGCATTTCACAGTAATAGTGAGTTACCTGAAGAAGTTATCAACCATAGCCATTTACAGCTCAACTTATTATTATGGCCCCACAGTGTATACTTCATTTTTATACTTTTCTGCTAGATGGTTAAGACCTAGATAGAGCCAGACCTATATACCAATGCATGTAGTTTATGTTTCTTAAGAGGCCAGTGAAGTCCCCTCAGGGTTTATCTTGTAGTCCTGTACATTATTCTATAGATCCTTTGTCTGTGTCATCCATGTGGATGAGTCACGGCCAATGCTTGACGAGTTTGCTCTCTGTGAGAGCCTGAGAGAAAGATTTCTCCCCATGTGACTCTCCCCAGGCACACTATAGGTCATCAATCTCTTTCCTCTGTGGTTCCATAATCTCCTTGATCAGAAAATTTGGAGCAAAACTGAGTTTCATGATTTACAGTACAGGTTCTCCTATGCCCTGAGTCTTCACTGACCTTGAAATGCTAAGGCCAAAATTTTGGCTAGCCTTGCAGCTCTTCTACATCTCCAATTTTGATCTTGTTAACCATCCAGAAGAAAAGCTGGAGCATATGCCATTCATTTTGCCCTAATTATCTGACTCAATTCTTTTTAGTTGTTGTACATTTCTATTTGTATTTCTTCTTTTGTCTTCTTACACTAGGGAGACTATGTGATATTTGCACATTTGTGTCTGGTTTAATTCACTTATGAGTATATGTTCAAGTGACATCCACTTCAATATAAATGCTTCAAGTTTATCATTCTTTATAGCTGAATAATACTCCATTATATAGATATACCACATCTTTTTCAACCATTCCTCATGTGATGGACATCTTGGTTGTTTCTAAGATTTTCAAAGCAATGAAAAGTCACAAGTAAGTCTTCAATGGGTGTAGACTTGTCTCTGCCCTAGACTATTCAACATAAGATTTATCGTAATTATACCAGTATTATTTAATTACCAGAAACCCTATCAGCATCAGGATTAGATTAGAAGGTTTGTGATCTTAAGGTCCAGACATCTGAAGCATCTTCTGTCCATTGAGTGTCAGCCGAGCAAAGAGAACAACAGTATCATTTCTCACATCACCTATAATGTGAATGACATTTCATATTACTTCAAGATGAGTGATTTTATTGCATTTGTATTCTAATAAAACTGTTTTAAAATTCCTCCAAGTCCCTTTATTCAACACAATATCTATAATGTACCTTTTTAAATTACTATCACACACTGAACAAAGAGGGAGAAGAAAAAATATTTCTAGTACTATCCTCCATTCTTGTACACCCAAGTTAAGGAACAATCAAAATACAATTTTAATGGAGTAGATGATCACTGTAACACATATTAATTGCTATAAACTTTCAATCTAACATATTGCAAAATGCAAAACTGTACAATGTAGCTTTATGTAAATTAAATTTAATTGTAATGAAAAGGGGACTATGAATGATGTGCACGTCACTTTTTCTTAAAAATAGGCAACACACATTGAGTTTTTATAGTCATCTGGTGTAACTAATATTTATATTTTGAGAATTCTAAGGAATTCCTGGGAATAAGAAACTCAAATCTTTGTCTTGTCTTTTATGTGAGCTAAGTATGTTGTGCCATGATATTAAGTTGTCATTACGTGATGTTTTGTCCTCCATCCCTCAAAATTAAATTTTTGAAACTCAAACTATTTGTAATCTTTAGCAGTTTAGCAGTAGAAATCTAAACTTATCTATAAAAAGTGACTAGTCAATGTAACCTCAATTTGAATTGGATGACATTCCAACTAAACTGGGTACAGATTTGGTGGCTATACTCATTAAAATGAATTGACTCTGTAAAATGAAATTTTTGTATTAGTAAAATTATGTAACTATTGAAATTATAGACTTGAAGCTCAATAGAGGAAAATGATGAAATTAACGTCATTTTCTATCTCGACTAATGTAATAGGACAAGAAAAGCAAATTGAAGAATGCTGTAGTAAAAAGAAAGAAAGGAAATTATTTTCTACAGTACGATTTTATACATAGGGTAAAAGAAAAATCTTTTTATGAAAATGCTACTGGAACCAGAATTCAATGAAATTAAGAAATTAAGCTTAATACACAAAAATCGTTGAATATATAAAAATGAATAAATAGAATTTGAAACTTAAATCCAGTTACTATGTATATGAGCACTCAAAAATAATTATAAATTTAAAAAACATGTATATATGAAGATAAACTATAAGTATTTGGTTAATCATAAACCAAAAATAATTAAAAAGTGTGATAATCTGCATATGGGTTGCAACAGTCAGTGTAATCAGCATCATCTTTATAGCCAATCCAATATCAGGCAAATCCTGGCATGCTGCTTTAGAAATATACATAATTCATTGTAAACTTTATCTCAGAATATGGAAAGGCCCAAAACAGCACAATATAATAGCAGGAAGCCAAAATGAAACTACTGAGAGTCTCTGTTTCCAAGAAACTATAGTACATAAACTATTCTAAACTATAGAATAGTTTCCTAATACTAAAGTTACCAAAGCATAGTAACCAAAATAGCGTGAAAGAATAGAATAACCAGAGGCGGGGTGATGGCTCAGTGGAGTAAGCACTTCCTTGGCAAGTGAAAGGGTTGGAACTGGGTATCTACATGCAAATCTGTGACTGTAGGTGTGCGTCCCTCACAAAAACTTATTGAGGATGTAACACTGACCTAAGTGAAAAAAATTCATCTATAAAACTCTTAAAATAGAAAATGATAAATAATTGTAGATTTGGTGATGACAATTCAAATACAGCAGAAAAATATGATTCATGAAAATAGTAAACGGAATTTCATTAAAATTTTATATTTCTGGTCTACAGAAGACAATAGAAATGATGAGAATAGAACCTGCAAGTTAAAAAAAAAATACTGGTAGATAGATACTTAATAATGTGCCATTACTTAAAATATAAGAAAATGAAAACATGATTTTAAAAAAATATAAGACCTGAATATCCATATCACCAGACAAGATATACAGGAGGTATATGGCAAGATGTTCCACACTGTTTATCAGTTATTAGAGAATTGTACTTTAAAACAAGACATTATTTTTATCTTTTGCAAAGTAAACATCGAAAACAGTAATGAAAAGCAATTTTTGGCAAAGATACAGAATGTCAGGAACTCTCATTTCTCTAAAAGAATAAATCATATTTTGGCAAATTTTTACAAAACGAAGAATATTTGTACCATATGATACAGCAATTGTACTTGTTATTTACTCCAGTGATCTGAAAGCTATATTCACAGAAACAGTGCACAAAATATGTATGACAGTTTTATTCATATTTGTTAAAGATTAGAAGCAAACAAGCTGTCCTCCAGAAAATGAATACAAAAGTATGGCAAAACCAGAGAAAAAATAGTATTTAGCAATAGAAAGAAATGGTCTACAAAACTATAAATAGACAAGAAGAAATTCTCTCTCTCTCCATTCTATATTTACATTATATATATATATATATATATATATTAGATTAATAAATAAATCAATTTGAAAACACTGCATGCTTTATGATTTCATGACATTCTGGAAAAGGAAATAAATGGAGGGAATGAAAAGATCAATTATTGCCAAGTATTTGTTAGGTGGAAGAAGTGATAAATGGGTAGAGCATAGGATTTTTTTGTTTTATCTTTTAAATATAGTACTTAGGGCTAAATCTAAATCCTTGCACTGAGGTATATTTACAGACACCTTTTTAAATTTTTGAGAGTGGACATTGCCAAGTCATTAAATTGCTTGCCCTGGGCTGCTATACAAATCTTCTGTGTGAACTCACAAAATGCTAGGATTTCAGGCATATAGCATCACATCTCAATAACACAGATGAACCCCAATAGGAACTATTGGCTTTATGTGACGATGATATGTCAATGCAATGTCATCAGCTCTCCTAAATTTACTACAGTGATGAACAATGTTGCCACTAGGGGAGTTCATGGCCCTGTATAGCGGAAATGGATATATGAGAAACTTAATTTCTGTTTAATTTTTCTGTGAACTTTCAACTCTGTTTAGGGTAAAAGAAATATCTAAGAAGAATTTTGTAAATTGCCTTGAAAAATTACTTGAATCCAAATAATTTCATAGGAATCTATACAATAAAATTTAATGCTCATTTAAAAATGATCACATGAATTGAAAGAAAAAAGTATTTATTTCCAGTTTATATATTGCAACTACTAGTTCCTGGTTGACAGTAGGTATATGCCTGTTAAGTCTCATACAATTTCTCAAATCTGGAAGGAGATCAGATTACTAATTACTTTTGTTGCTGTTCCACAGATTTTTGACATTCTATGCTTGTTCTTGAACACAATAGAAAATCTGTGCTATGGTTTTTACCTGAATGTCCCCCACCCCGCAAAGCCTCTGCAGTTATGGGGGATGGGCTTTTAAAGACAGCTTGTTGAACCTGTACCTTCTCATATACCTCCACTTCAAGGAACTGAGCTACAACGTTTCCAGACATACTCGGGTGGAGCCCAGAGTTCTCTCTTAGTATCTTCAGCCTGTGCAAGAAGAAGGCATAGGATGGTTGTAAGTCCTGCACCCACCCTATAGCAAGCAGCCTGCATAAAAAATAAGAAAGCAAAAAAGGCTGTATCCTGCCCTTCCTGCTTGGGTCACTTTTGTGTCTTCTGCTGCACCCCTCCCTCACCCCACCGTGCATTGAAGCCAGGTGATGGTGGCCTAAAAGCTCTCTAAACTATGAGCTAAATAAACTTTTCCCTCTTTCACTTTGTGTGTTGAGGATTTTGTCTCAGTAACAAGAGAAAAAAAATCAATCTGTATCCTTAAAGCATACACTACTATGAAAAAAAATGCAACTTTGAAGCTGAGAAGAATTTCAAGTTGTTTAATGCACATAAGTAACCAGAAGAGCAGAAGTTTTGCTGTGTCTCTCTTAAACTTTTGAAATATGTCATTCTTGGAGTAGTTTAGGAAGCCATTTAGGATTGATGAGCATACACTCTTTACAAGGTTCCTTAGTATTGACATTTACCACATTTGCTTTATAAGATCTGTCAAGCAGATGGTTAGGAAATTTCTTATTTTAAAATACTAATATATTGCTATCTACTGATCCTAAATTGAATGTTTTAATTTCTAACTGGACCAAATGTTCATTTTCCTCTGTCCTTACAGTTAGAGCAAAATGTACCAACTTGCTAAGCATATACATGCTGAGGCTTATATATGCACATTTATGTTTATTTTTACTTTAGAATCTGGCTCATTCTAAGGTATTAAATCAAATAAAGTTAATAAAGCAGTACAAACAAACAAGAAGGAATCTTGACTGCCAAGAAATAATACAAGTCAATAAATCCATGAAAAAAATCTGAAGCATCATTTTCTAATACAGCAATGTAATTAACAATTTTGTAATAAAACAATATAAATGTTAGCAACCTGGACATAGGTCAGGTTAAAAGTTTGAATATATGCCCTGAATACACTGGGGGAAAAAATTGCTCTATAGAAATTAAAGTCAGCATTGAAGGTGTGAACTCACTACATGCCCCTCAGGCTTCATCTTAAGGCAAAACCAGACTGGCTCCTATGGGCTCTGCCCGGCCAGTGGTCATTAACTAACTGTACCATTAGTTAATGCCCTTGCTGTTCATGTGAGGCACAGGAAAAGCCAGGCCTGATTACTTCTGCTGGGCTTGAAGTCTGGTTTTAAGTGACCACTTTTCATTGTGAGTTTATGAAATTCTTAAAAGAAGCTGTGATGGAATGTAATAAATTGGAGAAATAAAAGTGTCTCAAGCATGCCTTAGATCCCAGTGGATATAATTTCACATATCTGAGTTACTACTCAAGATAGCCGAGGTATTTTTTATGCTTCTATATAGCCCAAGATTCTCTGATTTACAGTTCTAAAGGGAATAAAGTCTTCTGCTTCATGTGACGAGGAGGAGTCAAAGGCTACAAACAAAATGTATGATTTAGTTAACATAATGTTTGGGTTCCTGAATTTCTCAGAAATTTATATCACTAGATGTGGATCTATTACTAAAATATCTCAAATAGCAGCAAACATCAGAAGAAATCAAATCAAAGAAAAATACCTTTAAAAATGCCACAAAGAGCAAAATGAATCTATGTGTGCTTTTATTTTAGTTATTCCTTGAAGTCTCAGCACCTAAACCTAACTGAAACTTATAACCTGGAGTCTATTTTATAATAACAGAACACATCAACTTTCTGCTTTGTTATGAAAAGCATATACTAGAAGGTCAAAAACATCAGCAAAACGTTTCCTTTTCAATGACCAATAGTTTATTTTTAAATTAAATCATATGGGTGCATTTTCCTCATTATCTTACAGAATAACAATATGCTACTAGACATTGTGACAGCAAATCCAAAGGTAAATGTGTTTGTTTGTTTTTTGGAAACTTAAGAAGTTATTTCTTTTCACTGTTCTGTGTTATTCATAACTTACTCAGTACTCAAGGACAGACACAAGTCCCTCATTCTGTCATCTTTATCTTTAGGAGTATTGACTGGCAGAGTAGAGATGGTGAACTGTACGCTGTGAACATAACAGGTTCTCCCCTTGTGTTCCTCAATGATTACTTTTAGGATTTCTACCCTGAATTATGTGCTCTGGTATGTTTTATCATTTTATCTTCTGTGAACATTTATATTATTATTTATCTATACTCTTTCACCCTGCTGCACTATTCTGGACTGTTTGCTTCTTCCAAGAAATGAGTACTCCTTTTGATGACATGGCTAGCAGTAGCTTGGTGTGCTTTCCTTACCAAGTTTGCATGTCGTGTTCTTTCTCAGTGTGAGCCATATATTTTGTAGTTTTCCCAGCACTGTACTCTTTAAAACAATACTTAGGAAAGCTCTTCTGAATTTTTTGATTGCAGAATCCTTTCAGGAAAGAATAGGATACATTTTCATCTCATAAACGAGAATAATACAACATTGAATGTTAAATATTCTCACTCTTAAAAGACCTCAAATCAACTCACCATCAAAATGATTTCATAGGCTATCTTTCTTCATGAATGGGTTCTCATAAAATTTGACCTTTCTAAAATAATATTGAACAGTGACTCCATGAGAGATATTAGGATACAGATCAACTACTCTAGGGGAGGCTGCAGTCAATGGTAGCAAAGCAAATACTAAAATAACTCAAGTAAACATAAAACGCTCAAGTGACAATGGATACAATAACAACTGTGAGTGTATAACTTCTAAGGAGCTACATAGAGGTATTTTAAGATTTGCTTCTATATAGTGACTTTCTTCAGGATTTAAAATCTTTGAAGTAAAAGGACACATTTGTTTTCTTATAAGAAGCTGTATTTTTTATTATTTGTATTGACAGCTTTAAATCAAAGTCTTTCTTTACATCCTCATTTGTAACAGGAAGTTGTGAATACACAGTTAGAGTACAGGTTTTTGGCAATATTATTCAAGCTCTCTAAATTACGTCATTTCACATATTTATTTAGAAATATGTTTGCATTTTTCTATTCCTCATCCGCTGTTGTGAGTGCTTTAGAACATTCAATCTTCATGATAGTCCTAGGAATTAAATACTTCAAATCCCCATTTTGTAGATGAAGACCAAAATGTAAAGAGGTTAAAAGCTGTCCCAAAGCTATAGAACTACAAGTAAAAAAATTCTTTTTCAAGCAGTCAATGCTTTTGAATATCTGCACTGTGTTACCTGTCACACAGTGGTTGGGTAAATTGGAAAGCTGATAAATAAGCAGCAATCAATCCCTGTTCCTTTTATGAGATGTTGGAACCTGACCTTTCTCTTAAATCCTTTCCCTAAATAAAAATCTAAATATGAAATGTCATTTGAAAATCAGAATGTGAACAATTTTTAAATAAATATTTGAAATCATATGTGTGATAATGGCAGTTCACCAATAATTACATCATTTTTTCCCCAAAAGCCTGAAATATTTACTAATCCATTATTTTTTAAAAAAAAAAACTTGTCTGACTTGATCAGTACTTAAAATTTTAATTGTAGGAGGGCTGGCCAAATAGCTCAGTGGATGAAAGCACCTGTTTAGGCAGAGCACAGCAGCTGGGATTCGATGTCCAGTGTGCTGTGCTGGTCCGCCACTGGGGTGTACTGAGACAGTGATTGAAACTGGGCTTGGTGGTGCACACCTGTAATCTCAGAGCTTGGGAAGCTGAAAATGGGAGAATCACTAAGAGTCCGATCCATGTAGTGAGAGCTGGTACACCCTGTACTAAATACATAAAAATGAATAAATAAATAAAACATAATGTTTAAGTGAGGGGCACTGGTCCCAGGTGGTTTTCAGTTGCGTGACCCAGCAGGGCCGGCTGAGCTCACCCCCCACCCCCGCAAACAAAAAATCCGTGATGTGTAGCGAGACACTGGAATAAATAAAGGAATTTAAAAAATAATAATAAAAAATAAAAATAATAAAAATTAAAATTAAAATTAAATAAACTTCAAACAATTAGTTATAGAACCATGGTAATTGTGAGACATGTATTTAGTTTGATACAATTCTATTAGTAAAACATAATTGGATTTACACATTGATTATGTTTATGCCAGAAAAATCAGTCACTTTAAAATGAAAAAATCTTAGTGTGTGCTATTTCCCTGTAGGTATTAATTTTATGTGTATTAAATTATATCTTTCTTTTATGAATGTTTAGTAAAGGACAGGCAGTAAAAAGGTAACAAAAAGTTGGAGTCAAAATTTTAGAAAAAATTGTTATGTTTTATATTTTTATTTTTATCAATTTATTTTTGTGGTACCAGGAATTGAACTCAGGGCCCTGCACTTGCTGGGCAAACATTTATTCTATTGAGCTATCTCCCAACATCTTTCATTTTTTTAACTTACATTTCACATTCAGAATCGATATAACAGAGAATATTCAAAAACAGCTAGTTTTCCTAATGATGAAGCACATTTTTATTGGCATTAACTTTTAAGAATGGGAATGAACAATCTTTCTCCTTGTCAAAAAGATTTACTAAGAAAGAGTTTCATCAAACAAAGACAACATACAAAGTTTAACGCTGTGAGATAGCTATGGCATAGATACAAAGGCAATGATACAAAAGGTTTTATGTAAATTAAAATTATTGCATAATTGTGTAATTTTTAAAAAACATATATTTGGTTGTTACAGGGTCTCACTATGCAGCTTGGACTCAAGATCTTCCTGCTTTTAGCATTCCCAGCTCTGGGATCACAGACATGTGCCACCATACCAAACTAAATTGTCTAACTTTTATTTATTTATTTTATTTTTTTGGCAGAACTGAGAATTGAACTGAGGCCCTTGTGCTTGCCAGGGAAGTGCTTATTCCACTGAGCCATCTCCCCAGACCCATTTGTCAAATTTTTAAATAAATTGAATTTAAAAATTTAAGTTTGTTGTGATGACTTTCGGTAACTCAATCTATTATGTAAAACGTCATTTTAGTATTAGTTTATACTTCACATTCCCATGTAATGCTACTCAACACTGTTTCATTCTCACACCACAAGCACCATTAATAAATATAGAAAATACCAATTCTCCTTTGAGGATTAGAATAGTTTAGCTTAATGGGTTTTAAATAACATTTAATAAAAACTTTAATGAGGAGCTGAGAATATTAAGCATATTACAACATGCTTGACAGATAATATGACTATTTCCGTATCATAATATAGATGATAAAGTAAAACTATTTCTATGTGAATACAAATATTTAAATTTTTCTTTGTCATTTAATTGCTTGAACTCCTTGAGGTGCTGCTCATTTTTACTCTATTACAAAATGACTCCAACTCCCTTTCAAAGCTTTGACTCAATAGCATAATCTCCCCCACAGACCACAGGTTCAATAAAATAGCAGTAATTATATACAATCCTCACTAGTCCATATTATGAGATCAAGGAAACAAGGAATATCTGATGGACTGGAAACTGTGGAAAAGCTGTACAGAAAAGGCCTAGGACATCCACAAATTTTTTCGAATAATAACACCTCAAACCCTGGAATGACAACAAAAGTAAAATCTACCAGATGCCATGTTTAATATTGAAATACACACACGTACACTCACACACACACACACACACACACACACGCACCTGCACACAGCCCCCATCTTCCTCACAAAAAAAAACATAATGTTTAAGTGAGGGGCACTGGTCCCAGGTGGTTTTCAGATGCGTGACCCAGCAGTTTAGGAATCGGACTGTCTGTCCTCAGAAAGTAAAGCTAAATAAGAAACAGGTTTTAGACCTACAGCACTGTAGGTGATGGCTGCCGAACCAAGTTACTACTGACACTCAAATTCAGATTTGTATTCTTCCACATGTATAGAAGACATAGGCAAAAACTAACTCATGATATCTTGTGATGTCTTGTCCTAAACCGTAAGCCAGAAAACCTGCACAAGTAGACACAATAGAGAATAGAGTATCAGAAATCCTGGATATACGACTATACCCAAATAGAAGCAAATATTATAAAAGTTGCATGTGAGGATAGAGGAGATGGGGGAGAGAGAGCAGTATTTTAATGGAAACAATAATTAAACTCTCTGTGGTCCATAACAGAAGCCTTTAATGCCTCTAGCATCAAATTATGCTTCATGAAAATAAGTCATATTTTTGCATTTTATTCAGATCAATAATTTTAATGCAATCTCAATAAAGTTATATTGAGATTTATAAAGTAATACAATAATGTGGCTTTATACTTAAAATGAAAAAATATATTACAAAATGTGTGAGAATATTAAATAAATATATAAAGTACAAACATATCCTAGCAGATAGTAAGAGTAGCATTAGTGGATAAAATACTCTAACTTCACAAAGCTAGGTATATCAGTGATGTATAAAAAATATATATCAGAGCCTGAATTATGTAGTTCAAAAATCATGGCATAAATTCATGCAGTGGTGCAAATGAGTACAGACAAATGGGATGAAAATATAGTGTGAAATAATTGACTACACATTTATTGCTCATCACTCAGAGATACAAAATATTCACAAGTGAAATCACATTAAGTCATTACACATAAACTACACATTATGTTCCACATCGTGGTAGATTAACAAATGGTCATCTTGTAACACCCAGCTGGACAGAATCAGTGTGGCCTGCCTGTGGGGGACCACTGCGGACTGTTGCCAAGAGCACAAAAGAACCAGAGGCAAGCTGGTGTGTGCTGATTCTCTTGGAGAAGTTTGGCATGCTGGTTTCCTTGAGATCAACTCAACTGTTCTCATTATCAGAGAAGCTCAAGTTGTCACCATTGCTGAGGAGGGCTGCAGTTTTTTTCGGGGAACTCTGGTTCTTACCTCAAGTGCCACTTCCTAGCTCCAGTGCAGATCCCTCAGCCTGCTGGCACAGAGCCTTCATCTTATTTTCTACCTTCCACCACAGACCTCTGTTTGGGCCTGCCCAGTGCAGATTCTTGATACAGACTTGCATGATACATTGTCCTGGCCTCTGGGCCTCAAACTGGACTCATGTGGAGCATTCATGGGATCCAGGTCCTCATATAGTTCTCTGGGTCTCTCCTTTGTGGACAAATCTGCACCCTCTTCCATTTATGCATTGTGTATTATAAAAATCCTAAACTATCCATTCTGTCAGAAATCTATTCCTTTGTAAATCCTGACTAAAACACACATAAGAATAAAAATATATTTTATGAATACACACACATATATTATCTATATAGATACATACATATACATAATGTGAAAGAAAATACAATAATTTCTAATTTTACTCTTTTGATAGATAAAACCTTATTAAATACAACTATCTTGGTTATGTTTCTGTCCTTGTTATTACAAAATACTCAATACTCAAGTTGAAGGAGGAAAGGTTCATTTAGCTCACAGTTAGTAGAGGTTTCAGTCCATAGTCTGATGTCTCCAAAGACGCATGACATGGAATAGCAGAGAGGAATCCAAAAGGAGGGCTGGTCCAGAGCAAGCAAGCAGGTAAGTATAAGAAAACAAGGCACCTTAATTGCATTTTTCTGCCCCACTTATCTTATCCGGTCTACTTAGGGCAGGTACAATTCACATCCAATAAACCTAGTGCTCTAGATCCTAGCATTGTACAATGACTCAATCTCAGCATTTAACACTACGTCCATCCACCTCTGAAAAGCACCACTTATGGTGTCATGAGCCTTTGGGGGTAGCATCTAGAAACAAACCATAACAGCAGCCTAAAAATAAACACCCAAAGGAGAAATGATGTTAAATTGAAAATAGCTAAAGATACAAACATGCCCACACACGTGCGCGCGCGCGCGCACACACACACACACACACACACACACACACACACACACACATACACCTTTAGAAATTAAAAAGAAAACATTGCAACAAATTCATGAAAATAATCTCCTACAAATTTTTCACAAATAGATAATTCATGCAAAAAATTTAAAGGATCCCAAATATCTATGAATGTAATAATAAAATGTTTAAATAAAAGTAAAGTAATATTTTCACTTATTAGATTAGTAGAAATCATGATAAAAACAGAAAAAGTTAGGATAAAATGAGTATTTTTATACTCAGTATGAGTGGGTGTCAGAAGGTGCTAATGTTCAGAGTGAAATTGAGCTAATTTTAAATATAAACGCCTTTTATTCAGATTAGTTTTCCAAGTGTGTATTAGTAGATATACATACATATATGCACTAAGAAACATTAACAATTTTGGTTATGTTTCTCTCATTGCTGAAACAAAATACCTAATGCTCTAAATTAAAAGAAAAGAGATTTCTTTAGCTCACAATTCATGGAGGTTTCTGTCCATAATCAGCTGGTTTCAAGGCAGAATAACACTATACAGGGGCAACAGTTGAAGGCAGCAGAAGAGCAAAAAGCAAAAAAAAGGGCAGAGCATGCCTCCTTTCCTCCTTTATATGTGTGCAGGCTAGGTGCCTTCAGGCGTGTGTGGCTTCCACCATCTCCCTGGCGTCCTCTTCCATTGGATTAGGATGCTTACACAGTGAAGACCCTGGTCCACCGCTGAATCACTTAATTTTTCAAACTCCTCAAAATGACAAGATGAACAACAACTTAAATCATTCAGCGAATGTTCTCTCTACACCAGGCCTTAAAACTGCTGAGTTACATAGTTAAGCTTTTAGGCTTCTCAAATTGACATAAGTATCAACCGTTACATGAAGAATGTACTTTTTTAACAAAAAAATATATTAAAAAGCCAATATATCTTCAATTAGGGTTACAGTTAGCTTTAAGTTTGTTCAAATTTATATTTA
>PVKA01026533.1:0-31600 GCA_004027165.1 Ctenomys sociabilis | reverse complement strand
AAAAGATAAGTAAGCAACTACACTCTTAATTCACTGATAAGAGATATCTGCTAAAATAATATCTGTAAATATAATATCATGTATGCACCTTGTACAATACCAAAATGTTATGAAAACAGTTTGCAATGTATTAATTCATCGAATCTGTATGGTTAAGGTGTCTTGAAACTGTCTGATTGACATTTGTATTTTAATAAAAAAAAAAAAAAGAGATAGGAGGCATTCAGTTACTGAATGAACATTGGCATTTATTGTATTAAAAGACTCATCCCAAATCTAGCAATTACTAAGAACCATTTGAGAGGATACAAAATACAAGTGTTGTTTTAATACTCCCTCGCTAGAAAGCTGATTCCTTGAGAATTAAGGATCCTTGATAGTAGATTTTCTTGTAATCTTGGAATAGACTAAAATGTATAGTTTTAACAGGTGGTGAGGATTAGTGGTATCATTCTCTTCATAATTAACAGTTCAGTTCATGAGAATATTATTGAGCTTTTCTTCTTCTTCTTTTTTTTTTTTTTTTTGTATTTTAGGGTGTTCAGGGTTTCACTACCAGATTGGACTCATAGTGATCCGCTTGTTTACAGTCTCTCAAGACCTGGGATTATAGGCACCTGCCATCATGCCCAGTCTCAATTGCCATCTCAGTGTGTTCCAGGGACGGAGCTGGATGGCAGGCCAGGGATCAAACCCCTGACCCCTGCGCCTGCTTGCAGCACTTTAATCAGCTGAGCTATTTGGCCTTCCCTTCTTTCTTTTTTTAAAGATGGTCTTGCTATGTAGCTGAAGCTTGGCTTGAACCTGACAGCCCTCCTGTCTCAGCCTCCCAGACAGCTGGGATTATTGGCATGAACCACTATACCTAGTTGGAATGTTATGGAATCTTAATATAGCCAACAAGTTCTCACTTCCTAGTAAGAAACTTAAAAATTATAAGTTTTTTTTTTAAATACTCAAGTGCTAAGAAATTTGCTAAAATAACACACTTTGAAAGTCATGTCATCTATATTAATTATATTATTTTTGGTCACCTTTAGAAAAAGCTTATGACTATGGTAGTACTTTGATTCTAAGGCATTGTCTTATTTATGTATTTGTACATTTTAGTCTTTTGAAACAGGTGGTAGCTTTGTATTCCAGGCTGCCCTTGAACTCACAGCACTCCTCATGCCTCAGCCCTCTTCAGTGGTGGTATTAATGTAGCCAATGAGTTCTCACTTGTACACCATCATATACAGCTGCATTGTGAATTTTATATTTTAAGTTATAAATGGGAGGTCATAGCTTTAAGGACTGAGTTGTTATTGTGGTTATTCTTGGCAAATGTAAAACAAGAAAAAAAAGGGTAAAATGAGAACAGGAATAAAGCAAGGGAATGAGAGAATTTATAAACAGGAGAAAGAAAAAAGATACATGTGTACTAGATCCTTGCTGTTCAAAGTATGTTATGGGCAGCTAACAGACTTGATGTCACCTGCCAGCTGATTAGAAACGGAGACTCTTGGGCACAACCTCAGATCTACTGGATCAAAAATCTTCATTCTTCACAAGATTCCTGATTTGCATGTAAAGTTTGAGAGTCTCTGGACTAGAGTTGAGAAGTCTTTTTGTAGGTCATTTTAAGGGCCCATGATGATTTCAGACTCTTTATTGTGTTGAAGTTTTGTATGAAGGTGCACACAATAGATGTAAAAACAAATATAGCCTCTCAGAAATTTTACAGGCTTTTCACTCATCCAGAAACCCAAACTATCAAGAACTCAGAAGCAAACAAACATGAAGCACACCCTGCATAGATAAATTGGAGTTCAGGCTAATATAACTAATAATAGAACTCCTCAAATCTTTGTTTGAGATGTAATTTATTTTTGCCATATATTTTAAATAAGGATAAATAAGTTGACTAGGATATTAAAGATAGGATAATTGATGAGAACATGTTATAGCATCAATAAATGATAGCAGAAGGTAAAAAAATATAGCAGTGTGGTTTCCCCCATACCCCAGAACTGGAGATTGACCCATGGTTTCATCCATGCTAGGCAAGCACCTCTTTTTTTTTTTTTAAAAAAAAAACTTTATGGCAGTTTTGTTAAGTTCCCCATAGTTGCCTTGAGCTTTGGGGTCCTTCTTCCTTAGCCTCTAGAATAGCTGGGATTACAGGCGTGTGCCGCTGAATTTAACTCACTCTGGGCATCTTCATGTGGAGGCCAAAAGTCTGTGTGTCCAAGTCAGCTGTGTTTTACATGGACGTAGATTCTGATAAAAGCATTGTTAGATGATTTCTTCAGTGTACGAACATCATAAAATGTACTTACACAAATTGAGGTGGTATTGTCACTTATTATTGAGTGTTGTGCCCTGTACACAGTTGTATGTGCTTTCACATGACAGTCAGGGCAGTGGGTGAGATGTGCAGCCTGGCCATGGTCTACTTTAAGCCTTCTAGTGTCAGTAGGTGGTAGGAATATTTCCGCTCCACTAGTCCTCTGGGTCTCCATTGACTGAACAATCTTAGGTGATGCGTGGCTGTACTATAACTGGTCGAAGTGATGTGTAAGAAGCCTGGAAAGTAAATAATAAATCTTTTCTCTGCTATTTTAAAACTCTCCACTTCTATCACTTGTTTCATGAAGTTGCTCCTTTTTTCATTTTTCCAGCAATAAAATATAAAGTGAATAAATACAGTAAGATGACAGAATATACTGAAGAATCCCCTATTAATGAAGGAAGACGAGTAGCATAACACACACTGTCTTCATAAGACACACGATCTGGTATTTAAACAGAGATTAAGACTGTGAGAGACATTTCACTGGGCCATCCAAGGAATCTGCAGTTGTAACTCTCATGTTAAGAAAGCTGTTTGCCTTTTAGGTAAATATCTCTGATTTTTTAATTATTGTTTTGATTGGTTGTTTTATTTTTTGGGTACTGGAGATTGAACCTGGGATCTTCACTAAGTTGCTAATTGCCCAGGCTGGGTTCAAACTTTTGATCCTCCTGCCGCAGCCCAGAGTGCTGGGCTTCTAGCACTCCATTGCCCTGGCTGGTCCATGTTTTAAACCAGATTTGAACAGAAGAGTAATTATTTAACCCAGGCAGAAATAGAATGCCTGCTTCATATGTATGTCATGTAACCATCAAAGTTCCTCCCCACAAGGTCCTGTACTGGCTGGTTGTACTTGATAAGGGCGGTGATAACCTTTTCTGTGTTTATTTCTGAGCACCTGGGCAGTACATTCCCCCAAGTCCTGCTTCATTTCTTTTGACTTGTCCACATTCTTGGCACTGCCATTTGGTGGCACAGGGTTACTATGGAGCAGCGCTAATGACTGCAACAGTCTTCAGGGAGAAGAGCTGCCCCCTAGGAGCTGCCTGCTCTCCTGAAGCTACAGTATGTCCTTAGGAAGCTTTCTACTGAAAGGCAAGATTTTCCTAATTTGAATACTTCTTATTTTGGTGTTTAAAGAGTCAAGCTCCAGAATCTGGATATTTTACTAGTGTAGCAAAGCTCTTATTCTGGCTTGGCTAAATCCACTGTTTCACAGTTGTGACTATACCAGGTGGTGTGATATAATTAAACACATTGGCGATTGGAAATAAAATATGTGAGTAGTGTGGCTCTGACCCTGGTTATTTTACTGCCTGGTGATCTTTAGTGTTGTATAACCTGTCTTACTTCAGTTTTGTAAATTAGAGCTTGGGTCACAGTATGACAACACTAATGCATCGTAAGTCTGTCAAAAATCACATGCTGTTTAACATAATGATTTTTTTCTGATTGTATGATTAAATTTTGAGTTATTGATAGCGAAAGAAACAGCTTCAGATTTCTTACTTCAATCTCTCCTACATAGGGATAGGAATCTTAACTGTTATTTTTATTTTTATTACAAGTTCAAATACTTCATTTTAGACAGTGAGAAGTGAATTTTATTGTTAACTTTTAGAGTCATAAAATAAAAATATGTGAGTTGAGTAAATGAAATTGAAAATTAAGTTAACTGCAAATAAAACTTATGCTTTTGCTCTTTAACTGTTAGTAAACATGTTAACAAAAGGAAAAAAGTCCAAAACAAAACAAAAAAAAACCTTTATTTCTTCCTGACTAAAATAATGACCTATTCCAGGATCCCAGAGGAAGAGCAGACAGATCTGTGACAGGTACATTCATTTACTGCAGCTTCTCCTAGTGACACAGAGTTAACAACTGCTGAGAATAGAAAAAAGCCTTCGAGAATTATAGGTGTGTATAGTTAGAAAATGACATACTCTGTATTTTGATAGAATACTCCTTTGATAAAGTATTTATTTTTTAACATCCTCTTTTACTTTGCTATTTCATTATGTTCCTTTTAAAATATTTGTCATGTATATACTTAATTTCCTTAGCTGCTAAGTTGGTAACTAGTTTTTAAAAGTGGAGAAATTTACGGTTTTCTGGATTGACTAAAACTAAGTATGCTTAGAAGTCTAGTTTTCATTTTTAAAATCATTTATTTATTTATTTGGTACAGGGTCTCGCTCTATAGCTTGACTTGTAGTGATCCTCCTGGCTTAGACTCCCAGCACTGGGATCATAGGTGTGTGTCACATGCCTGCTTTCAGGACTGACATGGCACAGGGTACCTGGGATCCAACCCAGGTTCTTGCGCTTATCAGCCAGGTGCTTACACTGTCAAGCTATCTCCCCAACCCTAAGAAGTCTAGTTTTCTTTCTTTTTTTTTTTTTTGAATAATTGTGTATTTGAAAATTTGACAAATACACAAAGAATAAAAAATATATGAATCCAGATCACTCATCATTATTTGAGGGAAAAAAAGAAAAAAAGATGTAGTAGGAGAATTTTAAAGAAAGTTAGAATTCAGATTAATCATATTTTTTATCTTTGTTCTAAAATATATTAATAAAAGAATCTAGATTTTGAATCTTTATATATAACTAATAGTTAATATACTTATGCCAAATGGAGAATATCTAGACTTTCTAGATCATAATGAAGTTTTAGAAATTAGATAAGAAATCAGAACTCTTGATTCTGTACTTTATCACTGATAGACTTATAGAATGATTACATTATTCAGAGATAAGTTTTTCTACATATAAGTGGGAGATAAACTTGCCACAAACCTGATTTATAGGTCAATTATAGCATTAATTAGTGTACTATCAGAACTTTAAAAGCCCAAGAGTACTAATTAGTGCATTTGAAATATACTTTGGCAACTTTGCAGAAGAGGTTTCCCATGATAATGTTGTTTTCCAAATGATCATATCTCAGGTTTAGTAGCACTTATAAAGGCTATTTCAAAAAGGGGATACAAAGGAAGGACCATTCTGTATTTGTATATACAGAACAGTTAGGATAAATGTGCAACTACTTTTGCATAATTCTATGCAAAGAAAGATTTGCACTAATAGTGTTTGGACAGGATATCCTGTCTGCTTCTTGTACTATAGATAACCACTAGGAAGATAACAATGTAAAAACTATTAATTATTGAAACTGTACTATAATTCAGCTTTTTAAAAAAGATATATGCAGCTACATTCTCTTAATTCAATGAATAGAGGTATCTGCTCTAATAGTGTTTGTAAATAGAATGTCATGTCCGCACCTTGTACAACAAATAACCACTAAGCAAATAATATGCAATGTATTAATTATTGAATCTGTTCTAATAATTTGAAGTGAAATGTCTCATTGCTATTTGTTCTTCAATAAAATTATGGAAAAAAAGAAAATTTCATAGTTATAAACTGTAAATATAATAAAATTATAATAAGCACTCAAAAAAAGGCTATTTCAGATTTTTACTTTGATACTTGATTTTTAAAAAATGAAGTAATTTTTCAACTTCATCTTGGATTAAAAACACTTAAAAATCTTAATTATAGCTAGTAGATACTGTTTGATAAACTTGAATATCTTTTACCCTTTTAGATTAATTACAAAGGAATAAGTAGTAACAGGAAGAGGAGGCTCTTTAATTGAAAGGCTCTTCTGGTCAAAGCACCTGGTTTGTCTGGTATCACAAAATAGCAAGAGGAAACCTAAGTACTGAGAAAGAAGAGTGAGCTGGTTTTATTAAGAGTTGTAAAAATGAGCTAATGCTAAGGTGGCTCTGAGGAATTTGCTAATCGTACCTTTACTGGCCATACCAGAGATTGTAGTAGATGATGCCTAGGACTTACGTTAGCTGGGACTGATAATTCTTTAGAAGCTGTGGCTCTTGATACTTATACCATCTATGAAATGTTAATAAGGAAACAATATCCACCTGTATCTGCAGGTTGATGACAGGGAACCTTATTTAAAGCAGGGTTTGGGATAGGGTGGCAGTATCTGAGAGTACAAAATTATAGTTCAGTGTTCATCAATTTTTGGGGCTTGGGTAAACAGAAGGAAATTCAATGAACAACATATTGGGCCTTCTAAAGAGGCCCTCTAAAGGCCTATAAGATTAGAGACTTAAGAGACAATTAAAAGATATGATACATGGAGCCAGACATAGTGGGATGACATCTGTCATCCCAGCACTGTGGGAGGCAGAGGCAGGATGATCACAAATTAGAGCCCCACCTGGACAATTTAGCAGCTTGAACCCATATCAAAATTTAAAAAAATTTAAAATGAGAATGTATCTAGAGTGAAGACCCTATGTTCAATTCCTAGTACTGAAAAAGAAAAGAAACAACACATTTCCAAGCAGAAGGTAGATTTTAAAAAACAATCATATTTAGATTCAGCTTCTAGAAATGAAAAACGATGGCCCATTGAATAACAATTAAAATGTGGAATGAGAGGGAGAGGGGAGGTGATTGGAGGCGGCGGCGGCGGCAGATCCCGGAGAGAGCGGAGTGAGAGGAGTAGCTAGTCGGATGCCCGGAATTGTGTTCTGCTGAACTCATCTGCTCATATGAGCATATGCAGTTCAAGGATCACTGAAGAATTTGAAGAAGGATCTTCAAGCCAATATAAATATTTTATAAATATTTGAATTTTGGGTATACACCTGCACAATACCTTGCCATATCTTTCAGCAAGAAAAACACTGAAGAGTAAAGACTAGACACAATCCCTAGGTACAGTGAAAATCTGCTGCAAATATTTCTGAGGGGTAAAAACATTTCCATCATGGCTCATTCCAAGGCAAGGACCAATGTTGGAAAAATTACTTATCCTTTGGGTGTTAAGGAAATCTCAGATAAATATCTAAAGAGGAGATGGTGAAGTGGTTAAAGATGGTTGTCAAAACTTTCATGGACATGGACCAGGAGTCTGAAGAAGAAAAGGAACTTTATGTAAACCTAGCTTTATATCTTGCTTCAGACTTTTTCCTCAAGCATCCAGATAAAGATGTTCGTTTACTGGTAGCATATGCTGCCTTGCTGATATGTTCAGGATTTGTGCTCCTGAAGCTCCTCACACATCACCTGATAAACTAAAGGGATCTTTATGTTTATAACAAGGCAGTTAAAGGGATTAGAGGTTACAAAGAGTCCACAATTCAATAAGTATTTTTATTTACTTGAGAACATTGCTTGGGTCAAGTCATATAATATATGCTTTGAGCTAGAAAATAGCAATGAAATTTTTACCCAACTATACAGAACATTATTTTCAGTTATAAACAATGGCCACAATCAGAAAGTTCATATGCATATGGTTGATCTTATGAACTGTATTATTTGTGAAGGGGATACAGTATCTCAGGAGCTTTTGGATACAGTTTTAGTTAATCTGGTGCCTGCCCATAAGAATTTAAATAAACAAGCATATGATTTGGCGAAGGCTTTACTGAAGAGGACAGCTCAAGCTATTGAACCGTCGTACATTACCAATTTTTTAAATCGGATTCTCATGCTTGGGAAGACATCTATCAGTGATTTGTCAGAGCATGTCGTTGACTTAATTTTGGAGCTCTACAATATTGGTAGTCATTTGCTGTTCTCTGCTTTACCACAACTTGAGTTTAAATTAAAGAGCAATGATAATGAAGAACGACATCAAGTTGTTAAACTACTGGCAAAAATGTTTGGGGCAAAGGATTCAGAATTGGCTTCTCAAAACATCTCTATGGCAGTGTTACTTGGGCAGGTTTAATGATATCCATATGCCAATTCACCTGGAATGTGTGAAATTTGCTAGCCATTGTCTCATGAATCATCCTGATTTAGCAAAGGATTTAACAGAGTATCTTAAAGTGAGGTCACATGACCCTGAGGAAGTTATCAGACATGATGTTATTGTGTCTATAGTTACAGCTGCTAAAAAGAATATTTTTCTGGTCAATGATCATTTACTTAATTTTTTGAGAGAGAGAACATTAGATAAATGGTGGAGAGTGCATAAAGAAGCCATAATGGGACTCGCCCAGATTTATAAGAAATATGCTTTGCAGTCAGCAGCTGGGAAAGATGCTACAAAACAGATATCATGGATCAAGGACAAATTGCTGCACATATATTACCAAAACAGTATTGATGACCGATTACTAGTTGAATGGATCTTTGCCCAGTACGTGGTTCCCTATAATTTGGAAACTACAGAACGGATGAAGTGCTTATATTACTTGTATGCCACACTGGATTTAAATGCTGTCAAAGCATTGAATGAAATGTGGAAATGTCAAAATCTGCTCCAACAGCAAGTAAAGGATTTGCTTTACTTAATTAAGCAACCTAAAATAGATGCCAGTATCAAGGCCATATTTTCAAAAGTGATGGTTATTACAAGAAATTTGCCAGACCCTGGCAAAACTCAAGATTTCATGAAGAAATTCACACAAGTATTAGAAGATGATGAGAAAATAAGGAAACAGAAGTGCTTGTTAGTCCGATATGCTCCTGCAAGCAGGCTGAAGTTTGTGTGCGGGAAATAACTAAGAAGTTGGGAAACCCTAAACAGCCTGCAAATTCTATTTTGGAAATGATCAAGTTTATCTTGGAAAGGATAACACCTGTGCACATAGATACTAAATCTATCAGTGCTCTTATTAAGCAAATGAACAAGTCAATAGATGGAACAGCCAATGATGAAGATGAGGGTGTTCTAACTGATCAAGCTATCAGGGCAGGTCTCGAACTGCTTAAGGTACTTTCATTTACACATCCTATCTCATTTCATTCTGCTGAAACATTTGAATCACTTCTGGCTTGTCTGAAAATGGATGATGAAAAAGTAGCAGAAGCTGCACTACAAATTTTCAAAAACACAGGAAGCAAAATTGAAGAGGATTTCCCACACATCAGATCAGCCTCGCTTCCTGTATTACATCACAAATCTAAAAAAGGTCCCCCTCATCAAGCCAAATATGCCATTCATTGTATTCATGCAATATTTTCTAGCAAGGAGACCCAGTTTGCACAGATATTTGAGCCCCTGCATAAAAGCCTAGATCCAAGCAACCTGGAACATCTTATAACACCGTTGGTTACTATTGGTCATATTGCTCTTCTTGCACCTGATCAGTTTGCTGCTCCTTTGAAGTCTTTGGTAGTTACTTTCATTGTGAAAGATCTTCTCATGAAGGATCGGCTTCCAGGAAAAAAAAAACAAAACTAAACTTTGGGTTCCAGATGAAGAAGTTTCTCCTGAGACTATGGTCAAAATTCAGGCTATTAAAATGATGGTTCGGTGGCTACTTGGAATGAAAAATAATCACAGTAAATCAGAACTTCTACTTTAAGATTGCTCACGACAGTATTGCATAGTAATGGAGACTTGACACAACAGGGGAAAATTAGTAAACCAGATATGTCATACCTGAGGCTTGCTGCTGGGAGTGCTATTGTGAAGCTGGCACAAGAGCCGTGTTACCATGAAATCATCACATTAGAACAGAATCAGCTGTGTACATTAGCTATCAATGATGAATGTTACCAAGTCAGACAAGTATTTGCTCAAAAACTTCACAAAGGCCTTTCCCAATTGCGACTTCCACTTGAGTATATGGCAATCTGTGCACTTTGTGCAAAAAATCCTGTAAAGGAGAGAAGAGCTCATGCTAGACAGTGTCTGGTAAAAAATATAAATGTAAGGAGGGAGTATCTGAAGCAACATGCAGCTGTTAGTGAAAAATTGTTGTCTCTTCTACTAGAGTATGTTGTTCCATATACAATTCACCTTTTGGCCCACAACCCAGATTATGTCAAAGTACAAGATATTGAACAACTGAAAGATGTAAAAGAATGCCTTTGGTTTGTTTTGGAAATATTAATGGCTAAAAATGAAAATAACAGTCATGCATTTATCGGAAAGATGGTAGAAAATATTAAACAAAAGATGCCCAAGGACCAGATGATGCTAAAATGAATGAAAAATTGTATACTGTGTGTGATGTTGCCATGAATATCATCATGTCAAAGAGTACCACATATAGTTTGGAATCTCCTAAAGATCCAGTACTACCAGCTCGAATTTTCACCCAACCTGACAAGAATTTCAGTGACACCAAAACTTATCTGCCTCCAGAAATGAAATCATTTTTCACTCCTGGAAAACCTAAAAAAAAAAAAAAAAAAAAAAAAAAAAAAAAAAAAAAAAAAAAAAAAAAAAAAAAAAAAAAAAAAAAAAAAAACAATGTTCTGGGAGCTGTTAATAAGCCGCTTTCATCAGCGGGCAAACAGTCTCAGACCAAATCGTCACGAATGGAAACTGTTAGCAATGCAAGCAGCAACTCAAATCCAAGCTCTCCTGGAAGAATAAAAGGGAGGCTTGATATAGTTCTGACATGGATTACAGTGAAAATGAAGATTATATGATGTCTTCACCTTTGCCAGGAAAAAAAAGTGACAAGAGAGATGACTCTGATTTTGAAAGGTCTGAATTGGAGAAACCTAGGAGCCTGAAAAAAAAAACATCTGTCACAGACTCAGAGGAGAAGTTAGGGCATGATGACCTGACTAAGTTGGTACAGGAACAGAAACCCAAAAGGCAGTCAGTGAGGTTGGAAAAGAGGACATACAGCTTCAGAATCAGATGAACAGCAGTGGCTTGAGAAGAGGCTCAAAGAAGACATGTTAGGAAATGAGGATGAACAGAAGAGTTCACCCAAAAAGGGCAAAAGAGGCCGACCGCCAAAACCTCTTGGTGGTGGAGTAACAAAAGAAGAGCCAACAATGAAAACTTCTAAAAAAGGAAAAAAAAAATCTGGGCCTTCTGTAGCAGAGGAGGAGGAGGAGGAGGAAGAGGAGGAAGAAGAAGAACAAGAAGAAGAAGAGGAGGAGGAGGAGAAGAAGAAGAAAAGAGAAGAGAAGAAGAAAAGAGAAGAGAAGAAGAGAAGAAGAAGAGAAGAAGAGAAGAAGAAGAGAAGAAGAAGAAAAGAAGAAGAAGAAAAAGAAGAAGAAGAAGAAGAAGAAGAAAAAGAAGAAGAAGAAGAAAGAAGAAAGTGGAAACACAGAACCAAAATCAAAAAGCAAACAACATGGAGCATCAAGGAGAGCACAACTGAGAGCAGAATCTCCTGAAACTAGTGCAACTGAGTCTACACAGTCCACACCACAGAAAGGATGAGGAAGACCATCAGAAACGCCATCACCATCACAACCAAAAAAAATGTCCGTGTAGGATGCTCCGAGAAAGTACCTACTAAAGAAAATGATTCAAGTGAAGAAGTAGATTCTTTTCAGGGTAGCTCTCCTGTAGATGAAATTCCACAGGAAGAAACAGAGGAAGAGGAAGTTTCTGCAGCAGCAAAGTTCTAAGAGAGAAAGGTGATGAACAAAAGTAATTAACATTTTTATGAAAGCTTCAAATAATTTTTTTTTAAGTTTGAAGCTGAAGAAAGCTTTTGATGCACAAGATGAAACTGCAAGAGAGGACAGTTGTGATTTCATCTATTTGTGGTCACACTTTAGCCATGCACATGGTAATAACATTGACTATGGAGTCTTGCAAAAGTGTAATGTGCTGTGACTGTGTAGACAAGAACTAAAGAAGAAACTTGTAATATACCTCCTCCTTTTTTTTTTTAAATATTTCTAACTTCTTAAGTGCTTGTGTAGCTTTTATCTGTGGCTTTAAACTTACGGTATCAATTGTTTATTGGATCTATTGGTTTGAACAGAATTTGTTAGGCTAGATCTTAAGAAGTAGTCTGTCAGTGCATTTGTATCCTCTGCAATTTTACTGTGAATTTTTTTAACCATTAATGTCATTTTCTTGATGTCACTATTTGTTGGAGAGTTAAATGGTCTTTTCCCCTTTGTGTATAGTACCTTGTATTTGTTCCTGAGCACCCTAAATCTTCAGCGGTGCTAAGCTGTCTTCCATTGCACCAGAATGATGCCTCTGACAGGAGGGCACCATGCAAATTGTGAAATAGTCCTGAAGTTGTTTGGTTGTTTTACACCTCAGTATTGGTCCCAGAATTTTCTGGTCTTTCTTGGCAATGAAAATTTTCAGAAGAGATTTAAAATATTTTAATTTTAAAGAGTGTGTTATAGAATAATGTACTGAATTCTTTATCCCATTTTTATCGTGCCATTTCAGTTTTTATTAATCTACTGTATCAGTAAAATTCTGTAATTTGAAAAAAATAAAAAAAAATAAAATATGGAATGAATGTGGGCAATAATAGTGAAGACTCAGGACATAGGAGAACCTGTACTGTAATATCATGTAACTCAGTTGTGCCCCAAATTTTCTGATCAAGGAGATTATGGGGCCACAGAGCAATATGATCAATGATGTAGAGGAGAGTCATATGGAAAGAAAACACTCTCTCAGGCTTTCGCAAAGAGCAAATTGGTCAAGCAGTGGCCATGACTCATCCACATGGCTGACACTGACAAAGGATCTGTGAACTATGGTACAGGGTTACAGTATAAATCCTGAGGGGACTTGACTTGCCTTATCAGATACAAAAGCTACTTACAGGTTTTGCTTTATCTTGGTCTTCCAGCAGAAAAGTATAAGAACGAGGCATATTTTAAAGTAAAGCCATATTAATATGCTGAGCTGTGAAAGACTCAAGTCAACAACTTCTGTGGATAACCTACCATTATTGTGGACTGCTGGACTGTGTTGGATTGTTTTGCTGAATTCACGCACTTGTAGTATTTAGATGCCAATCTAAATACCCATCTTTGAGAGAACTAAACAAAACAAGGGGATACAAAGGAAGGTCCATTTTGTATCTGTATATAAAATGTAGTTAGGATAGATATACACCTACTTTTGCTTAAATCAGTGAGAAGAAAGATTTGTACAAATAGTGTTTGGATAGGATATCCTGTCTGTATCTTGTAATGTGGATAATCACTAAGAAGATAACAATGTACAAGGCATTAATTATTGAAACTGTCTTATTTGTTTCTCAATAAAATAAGACAAAACATGGGCAATAATAGCTAAAAGAAATTAGTGATATGAAAGATACATATTCAGAAGTTACTCAAATCACTGAGAAGGACAGAAAGTGTGAAAAAGCGATGTATAGAAATACAGTTTCTTTGTTTATCTTGTCTCCTGAAACCCTGTTGAAATCACTTACTGGTTCTAGGTGTTTGTTTGTTTTTCTTTTTTAATTGCTCGGGAAAGTAGGCAGTGATGCCATATGTAAAGAGGAATGCTTTTATTTCTTCTTTTCTTATCTGTATGTCTTTTTGTAATTGTTGTTTTGAGACTGGGTCTCAGTATGTTGGCCTAGTCTCGCACTGTGCTTGTGACCTTCTCACCTTAACCTCTTAGTAGCTGGGATCATCGGTGTGTATTCCCCGTGCCCATCATAATCCTCTCCTTTTTCCCCAGTGTACTGGCTAGAACTTGCTTCAGCATGTGGGAATAGACACTCCTGACTTCAGGTGGAATAAGTCCTTCACCATTAAGGTGTTTTTAAGCTATATATAATATGTAGGCGTTCTTCATTGAGTTGAGGAAATTCCCTATATTCGTGTTTTGTAGTTTATTTTAAAGCACAAATGGATATTGAATTCTTTCAAATATTATTTGTATATCAAATTATATTGTCATGTAATTTTTTCCTTTTTTTGCATGTTAATATTATGGGTTACATTGATTTTTGAATATTGACCTGACCTTGTGTCCCTAGAATAAAATAAAGTTGTTCATGCTGTATAATTCTTTTTGTATGTTGCTAGCTTACATTTGTTAATATTTTAAGGGTTTTCATGAATATTGCTCTGTAATTTTCTTTTATTTTGGTAATATCTTAATCTAGTTTTGATATAAGAATAATATTTACCTTGTAGAGTGAATTGAGATGTGTTCCTTCTTATTCTGTTTTTTGAAAAAGATGGTATAGATCTAGAACTGATTTTTGAATGTTTTATAGAATTCTCCAATGAAAACATTTAGGCCTGGAGATACCTTTCTTTGGAAATTTTAATTTGTGAATCAGTTTTCTTAATGGTTGTAGGTCTATTTAAATTAACTATTACATTTCATGTTGAGTGAGTTGTGGTAGTTTGTGTTTTTTGAGGAATCAGTCCATTTCTTTTAAATTGTTATATGCATATGTATACAGTTATAGGTGTTTTCCCCTTATTTCCATTTGGGTCTGTAAGGTATATTCTGTTCTTTGTTTTTCTCCTAATATTGGTAATTTGTATTCATTCTCTGTTAGTCTTCATAGAGGTTTTCAATTATAGTGATTTTTCATTAAACAGAATCAGTTTCTTTTTCTTATTTATATTTTTATTACTTTTGTGTTTCTGCTGATTTCTGCTCTTTATTATTTATGAATTTTTGTTTGCCTTGAGTTTATTTTATTCTTTGTCTAAATTCTTAAGCTGGTCACTTAGATTATTTATTCAGGCTTCCCCCATTTTGACTTTTTTGTTTTCATAATATGAGCATTTAGTGTTATAAATTTATCTTTCAGTGTTGGCTGTACTCCTCAAATTTGGATGACAACAACTACTACTATTACTAATACTACTACTACTTCTTCTTCTCCTCCTCCTTCTCCCCGCTCCTTCTCTTCCTCCTCCTCCTCTTCTTCCTCCTTCTTCTCTGCCTTTTTCTCCTCTTCCTCTTCCTTCTTCTTCTCCTCTTCCTCCTTCTCCTTTTTTTTTTTTTTTTTTTTTGTCTTTTTGAGACAGGATCTCACTATGTAGATTAGCCTGACCTTGAGCTCACTTTGTAACCCAAGCTGGATTCAAATTCAACAATCCTCCAGCCTCAGTTTCCCAAGTGCTGGAACTACAGGCATGCTACGTTGAGCCAATATTTGGATATATTGTATTTTCATGATCTTTAGTTCAGTGTGTGTGTGTGTGTTTGAGTGTGTCTGTATTTAGGCAAATTAAGTGGAAATAAGGGAAAAATACCTATAACTGTATACATATCCATATGACTATTTATTTGTTTTATTTATTTTAATATATTTTGGACAGGGCCTACAGGGTCTATAGGGTCTCACTATGTAAATAGACTCAGTGATTCCCCTGTTTTCAGCCTTCCAAGCACTGGGATTACAGGCACATGCTCCCATGCTCCGTCTTAATTGCTGTTTAAGCACACCCTGGGGACAGGATCTGCACACAGGCTGGGCATTGAACCCTGGCCATTGCACTCTGCCTAATCAGGTGCTTTAGTCCATTGAGCTATTTGGCTGCCCCCCATATGACAATTTAAAAGATTCCCATGAATCTTTTTCTTTTACTCATGGATTACCTAGAAGTGTAATGTTTAGTTTCCAAATGTTATCATTATGGACATTTCATATTCCTTTTGTTATTGATTTTAGTTTGATTCCATTATGAACAGAAAACATATACTGTATTATTTTAATTCTTTTAAATCTGTTGAGGCACAGCTGGGCATATAACCAATGTTGTATGTTTCAAGATCATTGATAGTTTTGGGTTTAAAAATTGTGTTCCTTCATTTTAAAAATCTTAGAAAACATAAGTGAACTAGAAAAATTGCACCTATGACAAAGGAAGAGATTCAGTTAGAGAGATAGTTGTACATAGTACAGCATGCCTATAATCTCAGCATTTGGGAGGCTGAGAAAGGAGGATTACTGTGAGTTCAAGATCCAACTCAAGAACATAATGAGACTCGGTCCAAAAAAGAAAAGGTGGAATTGAGAAGAACCTCAAATAAACAATGACAAAATATGGTTAGAACTCCAAAACAAAACAACTGAAATCTTTTCAAAGGAAAGCTTAGGACAGATGAGTTCACTGAAGTGTCTGAAATGTAGTTAACGCAGATCCTTTGATAACCAACCAATCAACCGGATTTTGGGAAATTACAAGAAGAAATTGTCACTAGTGACAAAAACTTGAAATTTAAAAATCTATTTTTATTGCTTCAAATACTTTATCTAACTCATCTTTTCAGTTCTTGAACTTTAGTTACATCTATGCTAGACCTCTTCTTTGTTTATTTAGTCTCTTATAATTTAATTTCCATTCCCCTTCATTTCTTATAAAGCATTGAATCTTAGAGTGATAGCTTATTCCAGAGAGGACTGTGATACAATTGTCAAGAAATCTTGGAGTTCCATACTCTATGAGTAAAAATAAAGATGTTTTGAAGCTGGACTTAGTCCTTGGTCTAGTTGTTACTCTCTAGTGTTACTCTGTTATTTACAGAGAACGTTCTTTATGTGGTTTATTTCTTTTAAATTTATTGGAACTTGCCTTGTGGCCTAGAACATGATCTCTTCTGGAGAGTGTGCCATACTCTTAAGAACAAATGCATGGGGGCAGGGAGATGGCTTAGTAGAATAAGCACTTCCCTGGCAAACACAAGGGCCTGAGTTCAGTCCCTAGTTCATCAAAAAAAAAAAAAAAAAAAAAAAAGAAAAAAAATAGTGTGTGTTCTGCAGTTGTTGAGTGATGCATATATTAGTCAGTTTTGCATTAAACACTAAATACTTGAGGTAGCTAAATTTAGAAAGAGAAAAGTTTTTTATTCACTTATAATGGTTCAAATTCAAGCTTGGCTTGCCCCATTGAGTTGACTTCTGGTTAAGGCAGCAGATGCCAGTGGCTGGAACTGTGTAAAAGCAAGTGTTTGCTTGTTGAGCCAGAAGAGTCCCCAATACCTTCTAATAGCACTACTCTGGAGCCAAGCTTTTATATATGAACCTTTAGAAGGTGCTCATTTAAACCATAGTAGAGCCAGTTAGATGAAGTTGGTGGGTAATCAAGTCACATGTAGTTTCTGTGATTTTGTTTAATCTTTTTATAAGTTATTGAGAATGGAAAACTGATGTCTCCATCTTATGTTGAATTCTTTCAATTTTGTCAGTGTTTGTGTCATGTAGTTTGGGATTCTAATGCTAGTTGTGCATACATATATAATTTTCCCCTCAAATATTAATCCTCTTATCATTATGAAATCTTTTAGCCTAGTAGTATATCTTGTCGCAAAGTATATTTCAGCTTATTTTTCATCTAGTTGATCTGGCCAAGGTGATGGTGGGGGTTTGACGTCCTCCACTATAATTGTGTTGATGTTTATCTGTTCTTTTGTGTCCAGTAGTATTTGTTTTGTGAAGTTGGGTGCACTGGTGTGTGGTACATATATGTTTATAATTGTTATCACTTCCTGTTGAATTATTCCCTTAAGCAGTATTGTGGTGACTTTCTTTGCCTCTTCTGATTAGTTTTGGCTTTGAAGAACACTTTGTATAAAAATAGAATAACTACTTCTTGTTGTCAGTTCCTGTTACATGGAATACTGCTTTCCTTTTGCATGGAATACTAGATTTTTACTCTTTTTTTTTTTTTTTTGTGGAGGAGGAGATGATTAAATGTGTTTCTTGTATACAGCATGCTGTTGGATTTTGTTTCTTCATGCATTCTGCCAATCCGTGTCTTTTACATTGGGAATTGAGACTGTTCACATTGAAAGTTATTATTAAAAGTATTGACTTATTTTGGTCATCTAATTATTTTCTTGTTGCTGTGCTTCCCCCTTTATTTCCTTTTCTATTTAACAGTTTGCCCTGCCTGGTATATTCATTCTATTAGATCTTTTGTCATTATTGGCTACTTTCTAGGAGTTCCTTGAGAATTTTTTTTGAGCACTGCTTTGGTTGTTATGAATTTATTAAGGTGCTCTTTGTCATGGACAGACCTTATTTCTACATCAATTTTTTTTTAGTTTTAATTTTTATTTTTTTATGTATTTAGTACAGGGTATATAGGGTATTCAGAGTTTCACTACATAGATCAAACTCATTGTGATCCTCCTGTTTTCAGCCTCCCAAGCGCTGGGATTATAGGCATGCACCACCATGTCCAGTCTCAGTTACTATCTCAGTGCACCTCAGGGGCAGGACCCTCCGGGCATGACTTCTATTATTGTTGTTGTTGTTATTGTTTTGGTCTTAGGGTCTCACTGTTTAATTCAGGCTGGCTTTAGACTCCCTATGGAGCCAAGGCTGGCCTTGAACTCAAGGGGTCCTGAGACTCCCAAGTGCTGGGATTACAGGTGTACATCACCATGCCAGCCAGTACATTATTTCTGTAAAAAGGTTTATTTGTGCTACTTTTGATTCCTTCTGATTTTTCTCTAATTCTAGGTTTTGGATCTATTTTTCATGTTTTCTTATTGTTTTTAAGGTATTTCTGAGTAATTGATTACTGACATCAGCCCTATCTTGTAGTTTTTTACCCTCTGTCCTCATAAAATTGGTTGATTCTGCTATCCATACTTTCATTAGAAATTTTAATCTCCTGAGTTTGTTTGCTGCCTTTAATGAACTCTAATTCTTTGCTATACTGGTGATTCGTGTTTCGTATTGTTTTGTTTTGTTCAGGTAGCTTTTTTTTAGTCTTCTGTAAACTCACAGCTTCTTTAATTATGTTCATTATCTTTTTGGTTATATCTTCTTTGAGCTTGCTGAGCACCTGTCTTACTTTTCTTGTCACTAAGATAAAATACCCACCATTCAGAGTTAAAGGAGGAAAGGTTTATTTCAGCTCACAGTGTATAGAAGTTTTATCCCATAATTAGCTGGCTCCAAGGCAGGGTGGCATGGCAGAGGGGCATTGCTGGAATGGGCAGGAAGCAGCAAAAGACAAGCAGTGGCAACAGAAGCAGAAGTAGCCACAGATCCTTTTTGTCTCTTTGTTTTATGCCTAGGCTACCCACTCAGAACTGTGCCAGGCCAATCAGTGGGCTAATTTAAATAATCAAGCACCCATAATTGCAGCATCACACTATACCAGCCACCTCTGAAAAAGCCCCCGTCTATGGCTGTATGAGGCTTTGGGGGAACATCTAGACATAATTTTAACAGTACCTTACTGATCACTCTAAAAAATAATTTCTTATTACTTATCTATGTACTTTTAATGTCTTTCCCCTTTGTGCTCCATGGATTGATCCATGGGAGTTCATTATGTTGCCTTTTCTTCTCACATTTGTTTCAGTTTAGTTTTTTTCTGTCTGATATTTTCAGGTTGAGTACATTAGAAGGCTTTGTGGTATAGAGACCTCTATAGTTAGTGTCTGCTTTTCATGATACACTCTTGGCATGGCTCACTATAGGCCTTCTTGTGTTCCGAGATCCAACTATCTCCATTTATTTGGGAGGGAAGGCTGTGGTGTAATTGGCCCAGTTCTCTAGTAATGGGGCACAAAGGCAATCCAGATATTGGCATAAAGAGAAAAACCAATTAGTAGCAATGATACTACCTTGGCAGTAGCAATAAAATCAACAGCAATAATAGCATCAAAGACAAACTGGATATTGACATAGCCAAAGAGCTAATCATGTACCACTCTTAACCATTGGGAAAAAATCTATAATTATAGTGTAAACACTAAAGTATATCAAATATTTATATACAGAAAATATCAACTAAATGCGGCAACTATACCTCCACTAACCATAAAACAGTATTCAACAGTAATAGCAGAATTTACTAGCTATAGATTTATAGTGTAATGGTTATACTAGTGAAGATAGAGAGGACAGGGAACTGGAGACTTGGAAAAGTCAAATTTGAAAGACTAATGGAAGATGAGGAGAGAGAAGTGAGATGAGTAAAAATAAGGGATCATGTTATATAAAAATAACCAAAAGGAAGAAAAAGAAAAACTTCAGAGCAAAATTAATGATGAAAGAAATGAAGGAGCTAGGTGTGGTGGTGCAAGCCTGTAATCCCAATGCTCAGGAGGCTGAGTGAGGCAAAGGGATTGCCATGAGTTTGAGGTCAGCCTGGTCTACATAGTGACTTCAAGGCCAGTCTGAACTACATAGTGAAAGCCTGTCTCAAAACAAACAAAGAAACAAACAACATAAGGAAACAGTTAAAAGGAGAAAAGGGAAAAAACTCCCCAAATACCTAACAACCAATGAAGGAAATAAAAGAGGCTTTTGAGTCTCTCATATCCCCCAAATTTTTCCATACTTTTGAATGAGAATTTCTTTCCATCATCCAGTTTGGCAATTTGAGCAAGTCATGATTTCTTCATTTAGCTTTATGGCCTGTGGGTTGTTAGGGCTTTAGGTTTTTCCCCTCTGCGCCAGACGCCACTCTTGCTGTATATTCCTAGACTGTGGCACCCATCCATGCTGAGATGGTCCTTGCTCATGTTGTTATACAGAGGAAGCAGTCAGATAGCTTGTCTCTGCTGGGTGTTGACAGGGGGGCGGGGCTCAGGATGACTGGTAGACTGAACGGCAGCACCTCCAGATCCAATCATCTCTGAAATCATACTTTCCAGGGGCCAGTGTCCTTCTAGGCCTGAGCTTAAACTTATCAGTGTGGTGGATCTTTGTCTAGCCTGCATCTTCTGCATGAAAGTTGCCAGTGGCTGCCACTTAGTGTCTGTGTGGGATAACAATGGAAACTCTGAAGTGGATTTCATCCATACTTGTTCTGTGGCTCAGCCTTTAACAGTAAGTCCCTTGCCAATATGATATTGATTCAACACTGGTAATATAGTGAATACTGTATTGGGTTTCTTATCTCACTGTAGCCTGCCATGGAGCTACTTTCAGAATAATGCCTCATGTTGTTTTTATAGTGTCCAATGGCTGAGAGCTTTTCTCAGGGTAGTGCTGATGGGCAGGTCCAGTTTCTCCCTGGATCTGCCAACTCTCTGGGCTTACCTATTCTGTATGTTGGCCTCTTCCACTATCAGGTCAGTCCATTGGTCAGCACCTCTGCTGTCCCTGGCCAAGGGGAAACAAAATACAGAGCTGGCTCAGAGTTGCTGGTGGCTGTGGCCAGCATGTGGACTCCATGGTGTGGAGTTAATCAGGCCAAAGTCTGTCTGGTCTGTGAGGCCTTGGATCTGTCTCCAATGTCAGTTAGGAGATGCTAGTTTCTAACTTTTTTTTTCTCCCTAGCTACACATTTGCTTTTGTAGAGAGGATTTCCCAACTTTTTCTTTCTTGGTGTTTTTTAAGTCTTTCTATGATTTTTCTCTAAGCACATACAAAATATTATATACAAATCATAAGCTTTTCAATTCCATTTTATTTTCTGATGTGTTAAATAGAAATTTAATTCTTTTAATGTTACAGCTTTCAAGTTCTACCTATAAAGACAAGAATGAGGAATACAAAAGACAGTTCACACATCTACCTGATACAGAGAAGCTGATAGCAGGTAAGAAAATAAAACTGAGAAATGTATGAAAATAATTTTTTTATCCTCACTGTCAGTAGCAGAGATGAGTGACTATGTAAAAAAAAATTAAGCATTTCTACTAGACAGAAAATCATATTCAAGATACGCCAAATCTTTATCATTCACAATTAAACAATGTAAAACCAAGTTGTAATTTGGGAAGAGGTGATTTTTGACTTGTAAGAATATTGAGTACTAAGCAAATGGAAATAATAAGAAATGACTTGTAACAGTTTCTTCTGGTACTTGTTTCTTCTGGTTTTGGAGGGAAAATTTAAATTTCATGTTCAACCTATATTAACTCACCTTAGAAAAATCTACTTTCTAACAAATATACTCAGAGCAATTTAATAGCGTGTACTAGAGATAAATTATATGTATGTCATTGTTCACATAAACTTTACAAGAAAATAATTTAATCATTTTTCTTACAAAAGTGATTATTTTAATTATATGTTTATTATAGATTCATGATAATAAAATATAGATGTAGGTTGTTTGTTTTGTTTGTTGTATAATGCAAATTGAACCCAGGGCCTTACCACTGAGATTGCCAGTGCTAATTTTATTTTGAGACAGCGTCTCACTAAGTTACTACATTGGCCAGGCTGGGCTTACCCTGGGATCCTCGTGACTCAGTCTCCTAAACTATTAGCATTACCGGAATATGCCATCAAGATCAGTTTTAGTTTCAGGATATAATTTATTTAAAATCCTCAATTACAAGTTTCTCAGATTTTGATACTATTGGAGACTATTTGATACTATCTATAAGTTACTTTATAGATAATGCAGGTCAATAAGTATCATTACTGAACTAAAATAATTTTTCAAACATTTTTATTACAAGTACTATATTCTCACGATGAGCTTTTCATGTGCCACATAGTGTGCAGTGATAGCGAGTTATTGTTCCAACCACAATCACTTCAAAATTCTCCCAGAGAGATAACCACCATTAGCAATTTCTTTATGTATGTTTCCAGAAAATTTCTGTATGTTTTTAGGAGTGAATATTAATTTACATATTAATTCCTAAATTACTTTAATTTATTTATCTACTTATTTTTTTTATATTGGGAATCAAACTCGGGATCTTTTGCTTACCAGGCAGGCACTTGTGCTGCTGAGCTATATCCCTGGCCTCCCAAAATAATTGAAATAGGAGTACAATGTGATTATTGTTTTAAATCTTTTTTGGAGCTATTTATTATTTATTTTGTGTGGCCAGCTCAGCACGCCCTGGGGGCAGGGCTGGTGTGGCATATGGTGCCAGGAATAGAATTGTGCTTTGCCTAAGCTTGACTAGGTGCTTTAGACTGCTGAGCTATCTCGCTGGCCCATGGGGCTATTTTTATTAGTATTACAATGAATTAATAGTGTTCTTTTAGTGTATTTATGTGAAATTCTATTTATTCTATTTTTATTTTATTTAATTTATTTTTTGTGGCTGTCTCAGCCCACCCTTGGGGTGGGGCTGGCACAGTGTGTAGAGCTGGGGATTGAACTGTTTTCTCTGTGCTTGCCTAAGCTTGTCTAAGCAGGTGCTTTAGACCACTGAGCTATCTCATCCCTCTATTTTTAAATATATACATATATTTACAAACATAAAAATTATAGTCATCTTGGTTAGTATATATACATATGGCATCATAATCATTTTGACTTCTTCTTCCCATCCCCCTCCCTATCCTCTCCCACCATTCTACATCCTCTTCTTGCCTCTATAAAGTCTACTTCACTGTTTTCCATTATCCTTTTACTTTGCTTTTTCACTTACTTATAGTTTGAGTTTTTCTTACATAAGAGAAAACATGATAGGGTCTGCTGTGTCTGGTGTATTTCACTGAGCATTATGGTCTCAAGATGTATCTTCTGGGAAGTGCAAGGTCCTGAGTTCAGTCCCTGGTACCAAAAAAATAAAATGCATCCTACAAGTGACTCAAATTTATCTTAATACTGAGTAGTAGTCCATTGCATATATATGCCATATTTTCTTTATTTGTCTACTGATGGACATACAGGCTGTTTACAAAAGTAGCTACCATGAATTGTGCTGCTATAAACATGGATATGTATGTGTTAGTAACATCATGCCTTTAACTCTTTTGTGAAGGTATCCAGAAGAGGTGTAGCTGGGTCATGTGGAATGTTTATTTTTAAGGTTTTTGAAGAATCTGCGTACTGATTTCCATAGTCATTGTACTAGTTTGCATTTCCACTAATAATGTAAATGCATCTTGCTTTCCCCACAACCTTGCTAGCATTTGTTGTTTTTTGAGTTCTTGATGCTAGTCATTTTTCTGGAGTAAGGTGCAATCTCTGTGTTGTTGATTTGCATTTGTCTAAGGGACAAAGATGCTGAACATTTTTTTCATGCATTCACTGGCCATTTATTACTTCTTGTGTCTGTTAATTTTGATTACCCATTTTTAAAATTGGGTCTTTTAATTTTGGAGCTTTAATTTTTTTGCAGCTTTTCTCTTTTGTTGATTATTTCCTTTGCTTTGCAAAGCCTTTTTTCATTTGATGTAATTCCATGTGCTGATTCTTGGTATTATTATTATTATTATTTTGCAATTGGGATTCTGCTCAGAAAGCCCTTCCTATGCCTATATTCAAGCATTTTACCTATTTTATCTTCCAGCACATTCAGTGTTTCTGTTTAAACATATAGGTCTTTGATCCCTTTTGATTTTGTTTTATCATTTTGTGAGAGATGGGTCTCACCAAGTAGTGTTCTCATTCTTCTCTACTTGAATAACCAATTCTCTTAGCACCATTTGGCGAAAAGAATTTTTTTCCCATCATATGGCTTTGACTTCTCTGTGAAAATCAAATCTGATATCAAGGCTGAAAGTACCTGAGGTTTTTTCTTGCTTTCTCTATTCTGTTCTATTGATAAAAAATATCTGTTTTTTGTGCCAGTGCATACTGTTTTTTTTTTTTATCATTGTAGCTTTGTAGTACAATGCAAGATTGAAATGCCTCCATCTTTGCTTTTGTTTTTTAGGATTGCGTTAGCTATCCTATGTCTTCTGATTCTTCATTTTTATTTTTTAAAGGCAATAAAAATAGTAAAAAAATGAGAAATGATACAGAATTTAACTAAACAAAGTGATAGGAATTCAAAAATGGTTGTTGTATTGCATATTGTTATCTTCAAATTAGTTGTTCAGGTTACTAGCAAAATTAGCCAAAGAATTTAAAAAAAAATTAAGCATTAACTGTTCCTTTCAATAGACCAGTACAGTCATCCCAGCTATCCTATGTATATACATGTATATTTTTTTCCTGCCTTCCTTTCTCTTTTCCCTTTCCCTCATCCTAGTTATTCCTTCCCTTTGAGGATAAGAGAAAACATGTTCTTTCCATTTCACAGTATCTGTTGGATATTATTTACTCTTTCAGGTTCTTACACTAGAGAAACAGTATGATGTTTTACATGTGAATCTAATATATTTCACTCGTGAGTATGGTCTCTAGTTGCATCCATTTACCTATAAAAGCCTTGTTTATCTTTTTTTTCAAAAAGCCAAACTTGGGCTAGTTAGGTAGCTCAGCAGATTGAAATGTCTACTTAGGCAGATACAGAGACTGAGATTTGATCTCCAGTATGCCTGCTGGCCCTGTGCCTGGGGTGCCCTGAGACAGCCATTGAGACTGGCTGGGTGTGATGGCAGGCGCCTGTAATCCCAGCGCTTGGTTGGCTGAAAACAGGAGAATCACACTAAGAGTCCCATGTGTGTACTGAGACTCTGTAGACTCTGTACTAAATACATTAAAAAAAATTCAATCTTTTCTGACACTATATGAGTTTTATGAGCATTTTTTTGTGGTTCTGTGAAGAATGCTGATGTTATTTTGATTGAAATTGCATTAAATCTATTTATTTTTTGATTATATAATTTTTGATTATACCTATTTTGACAATATTGTTTCTATCAGGAACAGGATGTGTTTTCATTTTCTATGTTCTCTTTGATCTCTTTTTCCGGAGTGGTATAATTTTCTTTACAGAGGTATTTTATAACCTTGGCTAAGTTAATTCCCAAGTATATGATTGTTGTTTTTGAAGCTATCATGAATGCGATTGTTTTCCTGACTTCATTTTCTTTTTAATCTTCTACTTATTTGGCTCAGACTCTTAGAGATCCTCCTGTCTCAACCTACCCAGCACTGGAATTATAGGCATGTGTCACCACGCCCAGTTTCAGTGGCCAGGTCAGTGTCGAGGCTGGCTTGGCATGTGGTGCTGGGGTTTGAACCCAGATCCTTATCCTTGCCAGGCACGTGCTTAAACTTCTGAGCTATCTCCCCAGCTCCTTGATTGCATTTTCTGTGGGACTGTTTTAGTGTATGGAATGCTATTGATTTGTGTGTATTGATTTTGTATTCTGCCACTTTCCTGAATTTACTTAATAGTTCTAAGAATCTTCTGGTGTAGTTTAATGGGTTTTCTAGGTAGAGGATCATGTCATCTGCAACTAAGAATAGTTTGACTTCTTCCTTTTTTATTCATATGTCTTTTATTTTTATTTCTTGCCTGTTGTTACTAAGTTTTGCGTACTATATTGAACAGAAGTGATAAAAGTGAACACTTATTTTTAATGGGTTCCTAATAATATTCATTTGGCTAATTGTGTCATAATTTAACAACTGAACCTTTTTGTTATGTTTTGTCCTGTATTGTTACCACTAATGTTGCACTGAACTTTCTTGTTAATATGTTTTGTGCACATGAGCACATGTATTTTGTGCTGTTGCTAAGTCACCTGCAAAGAAGCTGTCTCAGTTTTCATTCTCATCAACAGTACATGTGAACACTGTGCTTGTTTTGCCCCATCTCAGGAACTCTGCTCTATCAAAGCTTCATAGTGAAAGCTTGGTAATGGTATTTAATCATTTTTAATTATGAGAGAGGTTGAACTTCTATTTAACTATTTGTATTTCTTTTTCTTTGGCCTCGGGGGCAGGGCTGGGGCTGATATGGCCCCTGAGCCTGTTTACTGCCTTCTTGAAAGAATTAATCTTATTACATATCATACAATTAATTGTAAAGGCACCCTGAAAATATGAAGAAAAAAGTGAGAATTATAGGTGATCCAACTAGTTATTATATTTTGGTTAATTCTTCTATTTTCAAAGTTCTGTATTCACTTTCAAAATTTATATATATTTTTTCTCACTGCTGTTGTAAACCTGTGCAATGTAGAAAAGTAGGAAGATGTGATATGAAGGAGAGAATAGCCGCACAAGGGGATTTTAGGCTGATGGGATGGTTTTCTGTAGTGACCTTAGGGAAGGTCACTTCCCTAAGGATCTACAGGATCTGACTATGTAGATGGAACTCATAGTGATCCTCCTGCATACAGCCTTCTTAGGCCCAGTCTCAATTGCTGTCTCGGTGTACCCTGGAGGTGGGGCCAGCACTGCATGTGTGGGATTTGAACCTCTGGCCCCTAGCCTCTGCATTTGCCTAAGCAGGTGCTTTAATCCGCTGAGCTAGTTGGCTGGCTCTAAAACTTGAGAAGGATTCTTTTTTTATTTTGGCTGGCTCTGGCTGCCTTAAGGGCAGGTCTAGTGTGGCATGTGAAGCTGGGGAATGAACCAAGATCCTCAGCGCCTGATTGAGTTTGCCCAAGCAGGCGCTTTAAACAACTGAGCTAATCTGCAAGCCCCTTTATAACTGGGATATCAGGACATCCCAGGAGAGAATGGCAACTGTGAGAGATGAAGCTACTTGTATTACAAATAAGCATCATAATAGCAATCAAGGGTGAGTTAGTATGTATTTTCCAGGACATGTCAGTTACCAAATTCCAAAAATGCTCATTCAAGCCCCTTAGTGGTATAGTGTTTACATATGAACTCAGCAAATCTTCCTGCATACTTTTTCTTTTTGGGACAGGGTTTCACAATGAGTTAAGGCTGATCTTTTTTCAAATTTTATTTATTTATTTACTTAATTTTTTTGGTGGACTGGGGAAGCACTTATTCTACTGAGCCATCTCCATGGCCCTAAATTTTATTTTTATTTATATATTTGGTACAAGGTATCACTATGCAACTTGTACTCTTGGTGATCCTCCTGTTTTTCAGCCTTGCCAGTGCTGGGATTACAGGTATGTGCTACCACATCTGGATTCAGTTGCCAGCCCAATGCTCCCTGGGGTGGGGCTGGTTTGGCATGAGGTACCAGGGATTGAACCCAAGTCCCTGTGCTTGCCTAAGCAGGCACTTAGTTTGCTGAGCTATCTCACTGACCTAGTTCAGGCTGATCTTGTCCTTAGTTTGAGGCTGCCCTTAAACTCACAACAATCCTCCTGCTTCAGCCCCCTGAGTGCTGGGATCACAGGCATGCACCTGTGATCCACACCTGGCCTTTCCTGCATACTTTAAATCATCTCTAGATTACTTATTATACCAGATATATATATATATCTGTATATATGTATATGTGAATATATAGCCTAGCTTTGTTTGCTGAGAGGACTTTAACTGAATGATATTTTAGGAGCAATGAGTGTCCTGTTTTCTAATTGCTATTCTCTGATGGAAGGAACCAAACTCCCAGGCTAAAGCTAAAGCAGTGAAAATATGAAATGAGTGAGTTGGGAGAATCTGGTAGAGCCAAAATATAAGGAAGTGTTTTAATAAGAAAAATGTAGAGTCAACTTGAAAGAGCTTTCAGTGGTGCAAACTAGAATAACTTGAGCAACAGAATACCAATAATTTTGGAGTATAGCCTAAAGAATATAATAAATATACACAAATCAACAATATTGTAAATACAGAGAAGCCCCACTCTTCCATAAGAACCCCAACCATCCTTAGGTAATTTACACACATGCAAAAGCTTGAAAAGCTCTGCTTTAGGGAATGAAGTGTATAACTACAGTTGATAGCCTTACTAGGATCTTATATGCCAATAGTGATGCTAAACCTTTTGGAACCAAGTGCCCAGATTGCAGCCCCAAGCCCACGTATTTATTACGAAGTACCAACACTGCAGTTAAACCTGAATACAGAGGTTTTTGTTTAGAAAAAAAATTCATAGATTAGTATCTTTTGTTGTAAAAGAAAAACACAATAACAGAGCTTTCAATGGTATAAACAGCTTTTTACTGTAAGATAAAACTTGCATTTGGTGTGCTTTTGCACAGTTGACGTGATGTTTGTTGTTATGTTTATGCTGATAATTTGTCAAGCCTTGCCTGTGGCAAGTTGGTTTGGTGCTGGTGGAGAGGGCTCTGCATGGTCACTGGGGCATATTTGCCACCACTGTGAGCATGTGCCTGCCTGTAATGGTGAGGAAAGTCTTTAAAATATTTTAACTTGTACCAGGGATATAGCTCAGCAGCACAGCATCTGCCTGGCAAGGGCAAGGTGCTGAGTTTGATCCCCAGTACCTTTCCCCATCAAAATTACCCAGTCTTGAATATTGATGAAATTAATTTCACCAGTGTTAACACTTGTCTAACACACAGTATACTTATGAACAAGCCATTAATTTCATCAATGTAAATTCTTTTCTAAAAATATATACCTACAAATCTATATATCTGTATCTGTATCTCCATGTCTGTTCATGCCAATTAGCCAAACATTTTATGTGGAATGGTGATAGTGATAATTGAAGTGCTTACACTGAATTGTTAGCTGGCCCACCCCAGATGTGAATTTGTAACTAGGGCAACTAATGACTTTAGCCCAAGTAAACATACTCACTTTTTGCACTTCTAATATTTGTTTGTGACTTTTTTCTTTTTTTTTCATATAGTTTCATTTTATTTATTTTTTATTTTTTAATTAATTTTTTAATTTATTGAAGTACAAACATCAATCAGACAGTTTTAAGACACCTTAACAAGACAGATTCAATAAATTAATACATTGCGAACTGTTTTCGTAATGTTTTGGTATCGTACAAGGTGCATACATGATATTATACTTACAGACATTATTATAGCAGATGTCTCTTATCAGTAAATTAAGAGTGTAGCTATTTACTTATCTTATTTTTTTATACCTGAATTATATAAAAAATTCAATAATTATTTTCCTAGTGGATGACCATAGTACTAGAAGCCGACTTAATATCCTGTCCAACCACCATTAGTGCAGATCTTGCCTCTCATAGGATTATGTAGAAGCACAGCATTATCTATCCCAACTGTACTGTCTATACACACACATCATGATTTTTTCTTTCTATACCCCTTCCTTTGTCTACACCTCTCAAAGGTGGGCACTCCATTGACATTCAACTAACTTAGGTGCTTGAACTCGACACCACAGTCCAACACAGTCCAGCATTCCACAACAATAGTGAGTTATTCAAAGAAGTTGTCAACCATACCCATTTACAGCTCAGCTTAATATTATGGCCCCGCGATGTATACTTCATTTTTATACTTTTCTGCTGGATGGTTAAGATCTAGATAGAGCAAGATTTATATACCAACACATGTACTTTATGTTTCTTATGAGGTCAGTGAAGTCCTCTCAGGGTTTATCTTGTAGTCCTGTACATTATTTTGTAGATCCTTTGTCTGTGTCATCCATGTGGATGAGTCACGGCCTATGCTTGACCAGTTTGCTCTCTGTGAGAGCTTGAGAGAAAGTTTTCTCCTCATGTGACTCTCCCCAGGCACACTATAGAACTTCAATCTCTTTCCTCTGTGGCTCCATAATCTCCTTGTTTAGAAAATTTGGAGCTCAACTGAGTTGCATGATGATGCAGTACAGGTTGTCCTATGTCCTGAGTCTTTGCTGACCTTGAAAGGCTATGGCCAAAATGTTGGCTGGCCTTGTGGCTCTTCTATTTCTCCAACTCTGATTTGTGAACTTAGGTTGTTAACCATCCAGAAGAAAAGCTGATTAGTACCCTGCAGCATATGCCATTCACTTTGCCTTATCGGACTCAATTGATTTTAGTTGTTGTGCATTTCCTTTTGTATTTCTGCTTTTCGCTTGTTATACTAGGGAGACTACGATATTTACACATGTATGTCTGGTTTATTTCACTTATGAGTATATGTTCAAGTGGTATCCACTTCAGTATAAATGCTTCAAACTTATCATTCTTAATAGCTGAGTAATACTCCATTATATAGAAATGCCACGTCTTTTTCAACCAATCCTCATGTGATGGACATCTTGGTTGTTTCCAAGATTTTGCTATCACACATTGTGCTGCTATAAACATAGGTACACATATATCACTATGATACAATGTTTTCAGATCCTTTGGGAATATTCCCAGTAGGGGGATAGCCAGCTTGAATGGGATTTCTAGTCCTACTCTTTTGAGGAGTCTCCACCTCCACAATGGTTGTACCAGTCTACATTCCCACCAGCAGGGCAGAAGTGTTCCCTTTTCTCCACAACCTCTCCAACATTTGTTGTTGGTTGATTTCGTTATGATAGCCATTCTTTCTGGAGTGAGATGGTATCTCAGTGTTGTTTTTATTTGCATATTGCAAATGGCTAGTGATGTGGAGCATTTTTTCATATATTTATTTGCTTCTTTAATTTCTTCCTCTGAGAAGTGTGTATTCATCTCAGATGCCCATTTCTGAATTGGGTCTTTAAATTTGAGGGCTCTGTTATATCTTAGTTCTTTATATATTTTAGACAATAGTCCTCTGTCTGATTGCTTATTAGTTAGGATTTTTCAAACTTTGTGGGTTGTCTTTTCACTCTGTTGACAATTTCTTTTGACATGTAGAAGCTCCTTAAAAAGAGTTGATCCCAGTTGTTGATTCTTTCAAGAGCTTCCCGTGCGAATATATGTTTGTTCATCAACTCTTTAGCTACCCCTAAGTCTTCAAGAGTTCCTCCTACTTTCTCTTCCAGGAGATTGAGTGTTTCTGTTTTAATGTTTAGATCTTTAATCCATTTTGACTTTAACTTAGTGCATGGTGATAGAGCTGGGTCAAGTTTTAGTTTTCGGCATGTAGAAAGCCATGTTTTCCAGCACCATTTGTTAAAGAGGCTATCTTTCTTCCAGTG
>PVKA01026532.1:0-31576 GCA_004027165.1 Ctenomys sociabilis | reverse complement strand
CTTGGTTCGATCCCCAGCACCACATGCCACACCAGGCCTGCCCCAGGGTGAGCTGAGCCACACACTCACACACACACACACACACACACACACACACACACACACAATAATGCTGTTTTCATAACTCTAAATACAGTAAAAACCACAGAATAATATCCTTTTAAGGGATGAATTCTTGAATACTGCATGTGAATTATATCTTAATAGTAATATTTTTCAAAATTAAGTATCCTGCTTGGCAAGCATAAGGTTCTGAGTTAATCACAGGTACCAAAAAACAATGATAATAATAAAAAATAAATAAAAGAAATATATCTTTGCCACAGAATAACTACCACGCTAGTAGTAGTGAACTAGATACTCAGAACCAAACCTCAGAGGATGGAAAAGAAAGTCACGTAGTATTTCCCTTACTACCTGAAAACATACCACTCTATTCAATTTCACAAACAAATTGGGTACCAGTTCTCCAAAATAATCTTCAGGATTAGGTAAAGGATTCCACATACATTTTTCATTTACATATTACTATTTGAAAAAAAATCAAAAATATAATCTTTTGAATAATTATTCATTTCTTTGGATAAGTAATGCATAAAGAAACCATTCTTACTCCAATAACAAAGCAAACTGATCAAAATATCATAGGAATAGTGTCAAAAGCTGATCTCATTTGCACTCCTGTACCCCCAATTATGTAAGTTCCTGCCTCAGAAATCATTTTCAGTTTTCCATTCTATAGAGAAACATGTATGTGTATTAAGAATACAAAAGTACTCTAGATATTTCTTTTCTTTTTTTTTTTTTTTTTGTCTTTTTGAGACAGGGTCTCACTATGCAGTTCAGTCTGGCCTTAAGCTCACTTTGTAGCTCAGGCTGGTCTCGAACTCACAACAATCCTCCTGCCTCAGCCTCCCGAGTGCTGGGACTACAGGCATGCGCCACCACGCCCGGCTTAGATATTTCTTATAGACCTTACCACCTTCATACTTGCAGAGCTTCCCTATTTAACTGTTACTATAAAGATGTACCATAATTTATTAACAATCCACAGCAGTTACAGCCTCCATTCTTACTCCAATAACAAAGCAAACTGATCAAAATATCACAGGAATAGTGTCAAAAGCTGATCTCATTTATAAATAATGAGATCTTATTTATAAACACATTATAAATAATGTGTCAGGACAAATATGGTAATGCATGCCTGTAACCCCAGTACTTGGGAAACTGAGGCAGGAAGATTGCTGTGAGTTTGACGCCAGCCTAGGCAACATAATAAGTTCATAATGAGACCCACTTGAAGGAAGGAAGGAAGTCTACATTTAGATAAGTCATTTTCCATTTATGTAAGCATAACATGGAATAAATGCTGTAAAACTGGGATGTTTTATGTTTATTTTTACATATTGATAAATACTGGCAGCAAATTTCCTCCCAAAATCACTCTTCCACCAAAGTGACTGCCATGTGATTATCAGCTTCTCTTTTTCAGTACAAAGTAGCAGGCTTTGTTTGTTTGTTTGGTTTGGTTTTTGACAGTCTTGCTTTGTAGTGCAAGCTGCCTTGAACTCACTGTGTAGCCCAGTCTGGCCTCAAAGTGACAGCATCCTCCTGCCTTAGCCTCCTGAGTGCTAAAGATTACAAGCATGCATCACCATGCCTAGCTCAAAATAGCAACTTAGCTGAATGTGTCAGCACACACTTGTAATCCCAGCACTCAAGAGGCTGAGGCAGAAGAATTCTTTAGAATTTGAAACCAGCCTAGGATACAAGGCCAGCCTGAACTGCATAGAGACCTTGTCTCAGAGACAGAAAAAAACAGCAATCTCTTTGATCTGATGACTTGACATGGTCTGTCACTGTACTGCTAATTTGAAATTTACTAAATTATTTTAAAGGACACATGGGTATAGTAATTTTCCTCATGCTTTCATATGTTTACATATATGTCTCTCAGTATTTCTTTTAATTTAGCCCATAATACTTTTGATCTGCAAAAATTCTAAATTTTAATGTGATAAAATATATCAGGTTTTTTTGTTTGTTTTGTTTTTTTAATGTATTTGGTACAGGGTCTCACTATGCAGCTTGGACTCAATGATTCCTCTCTTTTCAGCTTCCTCAGTGCTGGGATTAGAAGCCTGAAACACATCTTGCTGGCTGAGCGCACAAATGCACGCAAGTGCAAGGGAGTGGGAGTGCCAGGGAATAGAATCCTGGTCCCTGTATAAACATTTCCAAATGGCTCTTTTGTGCTTCTGTCATATTTTAAGAAGCCGTTTATATTCAATTTTTATAAGTCATACATTTTCTTTCAGTACTCTTATCAGTTCACCATAAACACATATGTAAGTTATTTAGGATAAAGTTTAAATAACAGTTTTTCCAGGGGATATTGCTCAGTGGTAGAGCTCTTGCCTGAGTACTAGGCCCTGGGTTCAAACCATAATAGTGAAAAAAGAAAGGGAAAAAGGAAAGAGCTTCTCCAACCAAAATAATTAAAGAGAATCAGAAAAGCTATTGTACTCTCCACCAAAATCCAACAGAGCATTCATTCAGACAACTGACATTTAAAGCCCAAGAAAATTCCCAGAAGATTAAAAGTGCTAGATCACTTCAAATAGATCTTGCTCAAGGTTAAATAGGTTCAGTTGCTATACTTAGTCATTCCCTAATGATTTTTCCAAATAAAATGTTAAATATTCAACTTGAGATTTCTATAACATGCCCAATATACTATTTAAAAGTCTTCCCCTCAACTAATGACAATCCACTGCAGTTACAGCCCCCCCAATTATAATAAATACCTGTCATATTGAAATTTTACATGCCATAAGTACTAAGAGACAGTTTTAACATGACTTCTAACAAGAATACCTGCTACAAATCACGTATAAAAGAATCAGATGCTAATTTACAATTTACATAATTCATAGATGATAAAATTGATATAATTAAAATTTAAAACTTTAACCTTTCCTCCATGAAGAAAATTATTAGGAGAAAAACGTGATCCATTTGTAACCAAATGAAAAATGTTAACTTACCATATGTGGAGCACTGATTGTTGCTTGGAAACCTGTAAAATAAGAAAAGAACTACTGATACAGTCCACTGTAAAAACATACCAAATATATCAAGTAGTTCCTTTCCTAACATCCATACATTGTTTTTCACAATTCTTTTTGAGTTTTTATAATTTCAAGGAAATAAAATTCATTAGAATATTGAAACACACTAATAAAAATTAGAAAATATAATCATACCAATGACTAAGGTGCTCATCTAGTAAAGCTAGTCCCATCATTTCTAAAATTTTCTTATGTATATATAATTATCTAAAAAAGGAACAATTTTAACAAATTTAGAATTGGCAGGGTTTTTATTTTATTTATTTTTTATGTATTTAGTACAGGGTCCACAGAGTCTCACTACACAGATTGGACTCACAGTGATCCTCCTGTTTTCAGCCTCTCAAGTGCTAGGATTACAGGCAGGTGCCACCAATCCCAGTCTCAGTTGCCTCAGAGAGCCCTGGGAACAAGGCCAGATCGGCACGCCAGGGATCAAATCCTGGCATGCATCTAAGCAGGCACTTTAATAGTAGGGTTTTTAACTTATTATTTTTCTTCAGATTTATAAAAAGAAAACAGCTGGGGAGATGGCTCAGTGAAATAAGCACTTTCCTGGCAAATGCAAGGGCCTGAGTTCAATCCCCAGTTCCACCAAAAATAAGTAAATAAATAAATAATAAAATAAAAAGAAAACACTTCCATATGTAATCAGTATGCAAAATCATTACAAAATTAAACTGTTTCCTATCTGGTGATTTTGGAAAAAACCTAGAGAATGAAAGTAGCTTAAGAGATGAATAAACTATACAAAATATTTATAAAATTAAACTATTTTATATATCTGGCAACTTTGGAGAGAAAAATTGACAAAGTAGCTTAAGAAACTAACAAGTGTTTCAATTTCCTACGTATTATCATATACTATTTATTCACATTAATTTTTCTTAGTTTTTAGCTCTTTCTTTCCAGTGTGACTTTCTCAAAATTTATTTACCTGCTTCTGTCTCTGAAGCAATTTTCACTGAGCGGTGGTAGCAGGTGCCTTCGGGGTTCAGAAGCTCCCCAGGATCTTCTTGCTGACTATCACAGTGCTTCAAAAGAAGACAGCATGGCAGCTGGGCCACAGAATCCTGAGGCGCTTCTAAGCCTCAAAGGCGCCCACTGCCAAGGCTCAGCAGCTCAGCAAAACCTGCTTCAGGAGAAGGAGTTAAATATAGAACTTTCTAGAAACAAAACCTAGCCCAAACATCAGGGCCAGTAAAGCCAAAAGGCACTAATAATTATACTTTATTTTCCTTAAATATTGCTTTTTCAAAATGAATGCTTATGTGAATTAAGACCTGGAAAGAAAATATAACACTCATCTAACAGTTTTCTTTGTTTTTTATTTTTTTTTTTTTCCTTGGAGGAACCAGGGATTGAACTCAGGCCCTTGTGCTTGCCAGGGAAGCGCTTATTCCACTGAGCCAATTCCTGGACCCCCCAGTTTTCTTTGAAAGTCTTTTTTTTTCCACTGAAATACTCTTTAAGAAAAAACTCAAAACATTTTAAAGAAAATTTAAAATTCATATAATACATGGTTTAAAAATAGAAGATATTCATACATGCAAAATGTATAATAGGGATTGTAAAATGGGAAGAAACTTCAAAAAGAGAAACTGGAACAGAAGAATGGGAAAACCAAATATATATATATATATATATATATATATATATATATATATATGTATATGTATATATGTATGTGTATATATATATATATACACACATGCATACATACATATATATACGGAATGCATATGTTAAGATAGCTATGTTACTAATTTTTCTCAGTTCACCGAAAACAAAGGTTTGTGTTAATTTTGTGGTTTTTTTCATTTTGTTTTGTTTTTCCACTTATGTATTTGGTACAGGATCTCATTACGCAGCTGGGACTCATAGTGATCCTGTTTTCAGCCTCCTCAGCACTGGGATTACAAGCATGCACCACCATGCCTAGACTCAGTTGCAGGCTCACCACGCCCTAGTGACATGTGGGACGGGAATCAAACCCTGGTCCCTGCGCTTGCTAAAGCAGGTACTTAGTCCACTTGAGCTACCTCACCAACCCTTGTGCTAATATTGTTTTGGACAATTAAATCCTGATATCTTATACTCAGAGTAAGTAATTTAAAGATAACAATATCCAATGAATCAATCAATGTTACTCTATTATCTTGTATTGAAGTTGTTTTATTTATTTATGTATTTACTCTTTAAAATTAAAAAATGAGTATGTCTAGGATTAGGAAATTCAAAATTAGCAGGATAATAATAGATAAGTAACTGTGCTCTAGTCCTTTTGAAATTATAAACATTATACAGTAACTGAAGAACTCTAACACATACCTATTGATTGTGGAGAATCCATGTAAGGGTTACACTTTGCATAGTGGGAACGGTCTGTAGCCAGCATCACTTCAAATACTTTATCTGTCTTTATGATTCCATTTTCTGAAATGAATGAGGCAAATATTTTCAGCAAAAAGTGACATCAGACATAGTTTAAAAATATGACTTTGGTTGCAAAGAAACTAGATGGAAAAAAACAAGACTGTAAATCACTGCCAACAGTCCAGGTAATGGTAACCTGGTCTTTAATGATGATACTTGGGATGGAGAAAAGTAGAATGTGAGTTATGTTTACTAGGACTGACTGACTAGATTTGAGGGTGGATGTGAAACTAATGGTCAAAAGAAGCCATTAAATAGTTTGAGAAATCATAGAGAAACATCAGAGTTAAGGAGGAAAATGATAATTAATCTATTCAATCAGGAGCCATGATGAAAATAATCAATTAGACAACCTGCTACCCACACAGGCCCCAGCCAGAGGAGGGAAGCACGAGGCCGGGCAAAGGCAGCTAGCCCAGCCCTTAGCTTACACACAGAGTCCAGGGATCAGGATCAGAGATGTTAAATAACATGACCAGGACAAGGGTCACACTGCATGCCCAGAACCTTCGTGTTTTTTCACCTTCTGGAGTGCTCATCTACTTTAATCATGGCCACAAAGGTGATCAAGAGAAGGTTGCATCAAGTTTGCAGTGCAAGGAAGAGAAGGTGTTTGATCTCTATCCACAAAAAGATCATGGAAATACAGAGCTTCAAGGCTTGGGGTTCCATCAAAAATGAGGGCTCATCCTGGTGACATAAAGAAGGAATTAAAACAAGGAAGATCCTTTTTTTTTTGTCTTTTTGAGACAGGGTCTCACTATGCAGTTCAGGCTGTCCTTAAGCTCACTTTGTAGCTCAGGCTGGTCTCGAACTCACAACAATCCTCCTGCCTCAGCCTCCCGAGTGCTGGGATTACAGGCGTGCGCCACCACGCCCGGCGGAAGATCCATTATACAGGGGTACTGTCAGAGGTGCAGCAAGCGAGGTGGTCCTATAAGGTATTGGTTTCTGAGGTTGAGTAGAAGTGAAGTGGCACAAGTGGAGCATATATGAAATTGACCTTGCGCTTGCCAGGGAAGCACTTATTCTACTGAGCCATCTGCCCAGCCCCGGCTTTGCTTTCTATACTTTGTTTTTGTGCTTTTCTGCTCGATGGTTGAGAGAGGGATAGAGGAAGGCTTGTATAGCAAGAAGAGTAATGGTTGTATCTGAAATGGTTGGTCGAGTCCCCTTAGGATTTGTCCTGAACCCCTATGCTGCGGTTTGTGGATCCTTTGTTGGTGTCAGCCATGTGGATGAGTCACAGCCATCGCCTGGCCAGTATGCTCTCTGTGGAGGCCTGGGAGAATGTTTTCTCTCTGTGTGGCTCTCCTTGGGCACACTCTACATTGCTGATCACTTTCCTCTGTGACCCCATGATCTCCTTGATTGGTGAGTTTGGGACACAACTGAGTTGTAGGATGTTGCATTGCGATTCTCCTGTGTCCTGGGTCTTCACTGGCCTTCATGGGCTGGGGCCAAGGTATTGGCTGTCCTTGCAGCCCTTCTTTTTCTCCAATTTTTGGTCTGCAAACTTAGGTTATACAAGCACTTTTTGGTTGATGACTTTCATATAACTTTCCACAAGGGTAAAGTTTTCAAGATTTGACATAAATAAATCAATTTCCAATTTGAAAAAAAAAAATCAACTGGACACATGGATCTGGGATCAGGAAAGACATCTGGAACAGATACAGGTTTCTGTTTATATGGAATGCAAGTAAAGTAATGAGAGTGAATTTAAAGTCTCCAGGGAAGAACACATAGATAAGAAAAATTACAGCCAACATTTAAGATATACTAAAGCAGGTGGAACCTTTAAAGATGATAAAATGGAAAAAATACAGAGGGAGGAAAAGACTTCACTGGTATATTGTTATGAAACACAAGAGAAATTTATTTTTCTAGGAAGGCAAGGCCAATAAGATACACCATTTGCCTGTCCCAGCAGCCAGTTCTTTGGGATGAAGTAACTGGGAAATTTCAATAACTCTCATGGTATCTTGCATAGTTATTACTTACTTAATAAAGCTCTTATTTACTCCTACAACATGTTTCCTGCTTGCTTAAGACATATCACAGTGCTATGTGCGTAAGATTATAATAAACAAGATAGCCTAATTCCTATCCTCTCAGATCTAACATCTTTAAGATTAAATACATGGACAACATTTAACAACCTGGAAATAAAATTTTTACCAAAACATGTTTTGCTTAGTTAGCTATATTATATATGACTACTCAGTAAAAGCATTTGTGTAGTATTTAGGCAAACTACTTTATTCATTAACTGTGGATTTTTAATCTCTGAAAGGTAATGGTGGCCAAGAGAATCTGAATTTCTTTACACAGCTATTCAAGAAAATTTAAACACATGATCAAGCAATAATACAAACAAAGCCACACATGACCTGTGCCATCACGTTACTAGGAAACAAAGAACACTCAGACTTCAAATTACCTGTAAGTAGAGAAAAGAAAAACAAAAAATTGCAACTAGTCTCTCCCTACTACTATAGACCTGTGGACAAAGAAAGCAAGGGTGGTAGGGTTCAGGGATAAGGCTCTTTAAAGAAAAAAGAGGGGCAAGAAGCAGGTAAAGTAGATAAAATACAAATAAAATCACTCCCAGAAAGCACATTAATAAATTACTATAATATTTAGCAAAAGCTTGAGATTTGGAAATTCACAGCACTGCCTACAAAAATAATCTTAAAAGACGGTAAGTGTAGACTTGTAATCCCAATACTTCTGGAGGCTTGAGACAGGAGACCACAAGTCAGAACCTAACCAGGGCCACATAATGCCTGAGTGAGACTTATCTCAACAAAAACAAAATCAAAAGTGAACAAACAAACAAAAACAGCTGGGAATATAATTCAGTAGGAAGGCCCTGGGTTCAAGTCCCAGAACCACCCTCCACCCTTCAAAATAAAGTGCATCACAAAGGATACCAAAACCATTCAATGATTAAAAATAAATAGTGCTCCCCTACACATAGTCTTGGAGACTGAACCCAGGATCTTCCTACTACATATTTAAAAACTGAACACATCAAATGAATGTGTTTTTGTTTTTTGTGATTTTTTTTGGCGGAACCAAGGATTGAACTCAGGCCTTTGAGCTTGCCAAGCAAGCACTTATTCTACTGAGCTATCTCCCCGGCCCCTGTGAATAAAGCTTTATTAAGCTATCATCATGTGCTTCCCAAAATTTTTACCACAAAGTTACTTATTTTTGCCCAGGATACCATTTTTGAGAATTTCCTAAACCAAAATACATTACTAAGTTATGAAATCATTTTCCCATTTTTGATCATTTCTGACATACAGAACTGCCAGTGCCTTGAGAGTTTTCTATCAGCAAAGACTTTTGGTGTTTTACTTTGCAATTACATTAGGTTTTCCTACAACTAGTCTTGCAACTAGTCTCTCCTTACTACTACAGACCTGTGGACAAAGAAAGCAAGGGTGGTAGGGTTCAGATTAAGGTTCTTAAAGAAAAAGCCCATACTCAATCTGCTTGCAGCTCTAGGGTCTATGACCCCCATTAAATAATTAAAATAATGGCTAATACTGTCCAAATATGTAATTGATCCAAATGAGAAGTTAAAAGATCCAAAAAAGTGAATATAATAGAATTCACGATATAAACCAAATAATAAAATGCTTGAAAAATGCAAGGCCATGTTAAGAATCCATGTTTCTCTTCCCAATTGGGTAGCAAGAAGCACAATGGATAAATGAAGTTCCACAAAAAAACAAAAATACAATTCAGGAGTCATAATTTATAAATATAAAAAGTAAAATGTGATATGATTTCAAGCCACTAAATGTAACAAAGGGCAAAACATTTGATATTTCTATTCAGTAGAGGAGTCTGTAATATTAAACACACAGAAGAAAATAAACTCAGAGCTCTATGCAGCTCTGCAAAGTGTTGACATGGTCATAAATATCAGTGATGACTAGTGACTGTCAACTTCTAAGGTTAACAAAATGTACTTGTAATCCCAAGCTATCTGAGAGGGTAAGGATGAATCTCAAATTCAGGACAACCAGCAACTTAGCAAGACCCTGTTTCAATGCTAGACGTGATGGAACACAACTGTAATCGCAGCATTCTGGAGGCTGAGGTAAAAGGATTGCAGTGAATTTGAGTGCAGCCTGCTTTTTTGTTTTTGTTTTTGTTTTTTGGCAGTACTGGGGATTGAACTCAGGACCTTGCACCTGGCAAGCGCTTATTCTACTGGAGTATCTCCCCAGCCCTCAGCCTGGGTGGCAAAGTGAGTTCAAGGCCAGCCTGAACTTCAGTCTCAAAAAGACAAAAAAAAACACTGGGTAAGGTGGTATGTGATAATATGACAGTAATCCCAGCACTCTGTGAGACTGAGGCAGGAGAATCAAAGTTTGATCCTAGACTGGGCAATTTAACAACTTAGGAAGATTGTCTCAAAATAAAAGGGCTAATAAAGTAGGTCAGTGAGCCCAGTACCGCCAGAGAAAGAGGCAATCAAGTTTATAAATGACAGAACAAAAAACAGAAGTATACAACTAAGTTACAAATGTAAGGCTGGGGTATATAGTTCAGAGGCAGAATACTTTTCTAGCATGTTCAAAGTCTTGAGTTCAATCTCAGCATTAAAAATAATGCAGGTCAGGGCCAGCGAGATTGCTCAGTAGACTAAGCACCTGCATAAGTAAGCACAGGGACCAGGGTTCAATCCCCAGTATCACATGCTACAGCTACTCCACCCCAGGACAGGCTGAGCCTGCCATCAAGACTGGGCTGGTAATCTCAGTGCTGGGAGGCTAAAACAAGAGGACTTGGACTTGTTGTGAGAACCAAGCTGTGTAGTGAGACCCTGTATCAAATACATTAGATAGATAGATAGATAGATAGATAGATAGATAGATAGATAGATAGATAGATATAGACAGACAGACAGAGCAAGCATGTAAACATGAAAGAACTAAAAATTATGCTATAACTATGAGGGAGGAGATTATAATGTATAAATCTTATCCAACTTGGCAGGACAGCAGATATTGTCCAAAGTTAATAAACCAAGAAACAGCAGCAAAAAAATATTATTTAAAGATATGAAAGGGATATAGCTCAGCAGCCTAAGTGCCTTCCTGGCAAGTGCAAGGTCCTGAGTTCGATCCCTGGTACCTAAAAAAAAAAAAAAAAGATAGGGTTCATTTAAGAGCCGGGTGTGGTGGCGCATGCCTGTAATCCCAGCACTAGGGAGGCTGAGGCAGGAGGATTGTTGTGAGTTCGAGACCAGCCTGAGCTACAAAGTGAGCTTAAGGCCAGCCTGAACTGCACAGTAAGACCCTGTCTCAAAAAAGACCAAAAAAAAAAAATAAATAAAATAAAAAATAAAGATACGAAGATGATCATGAGAAAAAACAAAAACAGTTGAACAGAGCAAGCAACTGTTTTCATAAATCCTTTTCATAGTTCTTCTATGAATGCATATTACTTGACTTAAAATAATTCATCTTTTCAATTCTTCTAACCTCTCCTAACACAGCAATGGGAAGTCCATTATTATTATAAATATACAGTAAAAATACTGCATGCGCATACACGCGCGCGCACACACACACACACACACACACACACAAATTAGCAAGATGGAGCAGGGACTCCTTTCAGGGAGATTTATTTTTGGTTCTGGAAATTGAACTCAGGATCTTACACTTTCTGGTACTGTTCCACTAAGCTATAGCCCAGGTTCAGTAACAGAATTTTAAGGGATACATTCTCTAGCCTTCCTGTATTTACATAGAGGCCTACAATAAAGTTCTCGTCAAAAAAAAACATATATAGAAGTTATCTATGCAGCATCTAGAGGATGCCCTTAAAAGGAATATTTTGCTTTCTCTTGTTTTCCTCCCCACAGGCTGGAATGTGGAAATGGTACAGGTAAACTATCTTCAACTTACTGATGAGGGAAACAGCAGAGCAACAACAGATGAGCCTTGATCTCCTGACACCATGGAAAAAAATACAGTATCCCTTAATGGCTTAGACTTGCAGTGGTATGGGAAGGGGAAACTTTTTTTTTTGCAGAACCAGAGATTGAACTCAGGCCCTGGCACTTGCCAGGGAAGCGCTTATTCCACTGAGCCACCTCCTCAGCCCCTGGGAAGGAGAAACTTTGGTTTAAACTATTTTTCTGGGCCAGAGAGATGTCTCAGTAGAATAAGTACTTGCCTGGCAAGTGCAAAGGCCTGAGTTCAATCCCCAGCTCTGCCAAAAAATAAATACATAAAATGAACTATTTTTCCCCCAGTACTGAGGACTGAACCCAGGAATCTTTATACAGGTTCCCCCACCCCCACCCACCAGACCCGCCCCAAGATAAGGTCCTACTAAATTGCACAGGCTGGGCTCAAACTTGCAATCCTACTCAGTCTTCCAGAGATGTGTGGCAGCCAATCAGACATTTGCTGCATCATTCCACGTGGAAATTTAGAACCTAGGCTGAGATACTGCTATAATTTGGATCTGGAATGTCCCTGAGGCCTCCATGTGTTGAAGGAACTACAACTGGTGCTACTGCGACTATGGAAATTGTATAGTGGAAACTGTAAGAGGGAGGGCCCGGTGGGAGGTCTTCAGGTCACTTGTGGGTGGGTGTTGTCCTTTAATGGGATTGTGAGACCCAAACACCTCTTCTTTCTCACTTTTTGGTCATAAGGTGAGCACTTTTCCTTTACCAGACACTTCAGCTGTAATATATCACCTAGTCACAGGCCAAAATGACCATGAAACCCCCAAAATAAACATTTTCTCTTGATAAACTGATTATCTCAAATATTTATTATAGTGAGAGAAAGTAATACAGGTGGCACCAATGAAAACACAACAGGGATGGTTATGACAGATATTTGTAAGAATTTTTCAGTTAATATGAGGCAGCTGGAAAGAAAGAATCAATCATTATTCCAATATTTTTTTTGGTACCAGGAATCAAACTCAGGACCTTACACTTGTCAGGAAGGCACTGTGCAAGTCTTACCCCGCAAATTTGCTACAAAGTTACACCTCAATAAAAGAAATATTAAAAAACAAAAGAAATATTACCTCACTAGTTTAAAAGATTTAATGTTCATTAGTCATTTACCCCACATTTCTTCTTGACTGTCAATAACAATTAAGAAAACTTTCACCTTTTACTTTCCCTTCCAAAATGATAGGCATGATAGGCTTGAAGTAAAGCTTTGGGACATTCTCAATACAGAAAAATTCATGCTACAGTCAAAGAAGAATTTTATGTGATGGCAAGTTATGGTAAACCATATTATTCTAAGTAGCAGATATTATTTTTAAAATACACTATGTCTTTCAGTTGGATACAGTGGCATATGCCTGTAATCCCAGCACTGAGGTAAACTGAAACAGGAGGCTCTCAAATTTTAAGTCCCGCCTAAGCAACTTGGTGAGCCCGTCTCAAGACAAAATATAAAAAGTGCTAGGGGTGTAGCTCAGTGGTATAGAATTCTGGATTCAATGCCCAATTCCTACAAAAACAGTATTAAATATTAATAATAAAATAGCTTTTCTTTATACCTTAATCACTCTCAACAGATTAGAAAAAATAAGCTGTTTGACACCATTTTTCAAGTAATCTTTGGACTCCTTTTCATCTCTGATAATGTAAAATCTTATGCAAAGCTCTAAAATGTAAGTAACATTTAAGTTAGTATTATAATGTTAATTTCTGTAATGTGGTCCTAAATCATATATATACTCCATAACCATTATGAAATCCATAATGGTTTTGTTTGTTTTGTTTTTGTATTCTATGGAAGGGTCTACAGAGTGCTCAGGGTCTCATTACTAGATTAGATTAGACTCATAGTGGTCCACCTGTTTACAGCCTCCCAAGACTGGGATGACAGGCGGGCACTACCATCCCAGTCTCAGAGTGCCTCCACGGTCAGACCCTGCTTGGCAGGTCCATGGATTGACAATTTTTTTTTTTTTTTTTTTTTTTTTTTTTTTGGTGGTACCGGGAATTGAACTCAAGACATCAAACTTGCCAGGCAACTGCTTATCTACTGAGCTATCCCCCAGCCCCAGGCCCAGGGATTTAACTCCAGCCCCTGTGTCTGCTTGCAGGTGCTTTAATCTACTAGACTATTTGGCTAGCCCCATAATGTTATTAAATATATATGGAAATTTGGATTTGGAAGGATCCCTAGAGATCTACTGTATATCCAAATCTAATGACAAAAATCCTTTCTACACTATCCCGTACAATGAAATGGTTAACCATTTTTTGCTTCAGTATATTCAGTGTCAAAAATATATATATTTTTCAAAGCCAACTATTTGATTGTTAGGTTAGCTATGTAGATTCCTCCTCACGATGAGCCAAAACTGGGGCTTCTATTGTCCTGGTCTGACCCTCTTCTAAGATATTTCTTCAAATATTTACACACCATTGTCACTTAAAAAATTCTCTCTGGGGGCTGGGGAGATGGCTCAGTGGGATAAGTGCTTCCCTGGCAAGCACAATGGTCTGAGTTCAATCCCCGGTTCTGCAAAAAAAAAAAAAAAAAAAAAATTTCTCTCTGCTAAACAAAACAACTCCAGTCCTGTCACAGCAACACATAAAACGTTGATTCTTTTGTTATCTTTGTCATCCTTGTCTAATAATCTTTGGTTTTTCATTGCCATCCTTAAAGCAAGAAACAATACTAATAAAAATAACATGGGCCTTACGCCTGTATCCCAACACTTAGGAGACTAAAGCACAACTGTTGGTAGACCAGCCTGCAGTACAGAGCAAGACCATGTCTGTCTGCCTATTTGTCTGTCTGTCTCTCTCTCTTTCATACACACACACACACACTAACTGTACAATCATACCTTCCTTCAGCTTAGAACCACATTAAGAAGACTTATTTTCTGACACTGAATATACTGAAGCAAAAAATGGTTAACCATTTCACTGTAAGGGATAGTGTAAAGGAATTTTTGTCATCAGATTTGGATATATAGTAGATCTCTTCCAAATCTAAATTTCCATGATTTTTTCAAATAACATGGAGCACATCACAGAAATTAACATTACAATACAACAAAGTATCTAGATCTACTGCAAATGGAATAAGTGCTTCCCTGGCAAGCGCAAGGGCCTGAGTTCAATCCCCGGTTCCACAAAAAAAAATAAAAATAAAAATAAAATAAAGCACCTGCTTAGGCAAGCTCAGGCAAGGGCAGAGGCCCCAGCACCACACCACACCACACCAGCACCAGCCCCACCCCACGGTGCCAAAAGAAAAAAAAGTAAATGCATTTAGTATACAAAACTATCAATTATGCTGGGTGTGGTGGTGCATGCCTGTAATTCCAGCACTAGGGAGGCTGAGGCAGGAGGATTGTTTTGAATTTGAGACCAGCTTGAGCTACAAAATGAGCTTAAGGCCAGCCTGAACTTGCATAGTGAGACCCTGTCTCAAAAAAGACAAAAAAAAAACTATCAATTATCATAATTTGTACCTTTCTGACTGCCTAAGGAGGTTTCTATTAAATATCTTATAAGCATCTGAATAACATTTCCAAAATTAAAGTTCTAATCTCTCACTGCTACACTCCCAAAAATCTGCTACTATTACTTCCAGTTCAGAAAACAGTGAAGCTTTGCACTGTCCAGGACTTCAAACCTTGGTGTCACATCTTTAATCTTCCATCTTCATCCCACACCTCAAGTCCAAATCTAGCACTTTGGCTAAAACACTGGTCCTTCATCTCCACCTAAATGGCCTGTTTTGGGGCTGGTGAGATGGCTCAGTAGAATAAGCACTTCCCTGGCAAGAGCAAGGGTCTGAGTTCAATCTCCAGTTCTGCCAAAAATAAAAAAATAAATGACCTGTTTCTTCCCCTCCCTCAAATCTTGCTCCAGAGTCCTCAGTGAGGCCTTCTCTTCCATCACAGACTCTCTGCCCCACTAAAGAGGCAGAGCCAGAAGGATCATAAATCCAAGGCCACTCCAAACTACAAAGTAAATCCAAAAACACAAAACAAAAAAAATGAAAAGGAAATAAGAAAAAAATAACTGCACACTAGGTTTAGTTTTTTGGTATATAAAAAAAGTTAAAAAATAGCATTTAGAACAACTGTTAACATTAAGTGGCTAAGGGGACTGCAAGATAGCTCAGCAGTCTAAAGTGCCAGCTTAGGCAAGCTTAAGCAAGCACAGGGACTGCAGTTCTATCCCTGGCACCACATGCAGTGCCACCCCTGCTCCCAAGGTGGGCTGAGCTGTTCACACACATATAAAAACAATTAAGTGACCAGTATGATGTTTAAAATCTATCAAGAAGGGAGACAGCTCAGGGAACTGAGCACTTGCTTAAGTAAGCACAGGGAGGAGGGTCTCATCCCTGATACCACATGCAGTGCCAGCCCTAACCCAAGGGGCACTGAGCCAGTGATGGAGTCCAAGCATTGTGAGCATGTCGGTAATTCCAGCACTAGGGAGGCAAAAACAGGAGGATCACTATGAGCTGCGTAGTGAGACCTTATACAATAAAATAAAATGAAATAAAATAAAATCTATCGAGAGTTAGTTTTCCAATGGCCAGGAAAATAGCTCAGCAGATGAAAGCACCTGCAAGCAGAGGCAGGGGCCAGGGGTTTGGTCCCCTGGGCCTGCCATCAATTGAGACTGGGTATGGTGGTGTGCATGCCTGTAATCCCAGCACTTGGCAGACTGTAAACAGGTGGATCACTACAAGTCCAATCTGTAGTGAGACCCTAAACACCCTGTAGATCCTTCCCTAAAATACAATATAGAAAAACAAAAGAGTTAAATCTTTTTTTTTTTTTGGTGGAACCAGGAATTGAATTCAGGCCCTTCACTTCCCAGGGAAGCGCTTATTCCACTGAGCCATCTCCCTGGCCCCAAAAGAGTTAATCTTGCAAAAAGCTCTTAATCAGTTTCTCCTCCTCTAGCAGATCACTTTACATATTCATGCTACCTCTGGCCCTCCTAGATTTTACCACAGTTTACAATAAAAGAAAGAAATAGAGACTGGGGATACAGCTCAATAGCACAGCACCTGCCTAACAAATGCAAAGTCCGGTATTAGATTTGCAGTACACACATACAGATACACACACACACACACACACACTGTTACTTAAACACATTCCTTGGATTAAGTAGCCTTGCATTTACTTTAAACTGATTTTGTTTTTATGAATATAAATTCATAAAATAACTTCATTTCTATAGACCTGTGATAACCTTAACCCCAACCACTACTTACATGTAAGCTTAAAACAAAATTCCAGTTCTTAGGTGTCCTAACTTCATTTCAAATACTCAACGCCTTATGTAGCTAGCAGCTTCTACACTGTACAGCATCAGATCAGTCTACAGAGCAGAACTACTACAGAATTTTGGTAAAATTTTATGTTAAAACATAAAACTTGGGGTCAAGGAGATAGCTCAGTAGAATGAGCGCTTGCCTGGCAAGCACAAGGGCCTGAGTTCAATCCCTGGTTCTGCAAAAATAAATAAGTAAATAAAATTTACTTGGTTGAAACACTGGCAGAACTTAATTTTGTAATTTTAAATTCCCTACATTTCTGGTTCTCAAAATATGGACCCAGTATTAGCACCACTTAAGTATTTGTTAGAAATACAAATTATTGAAGCTCAACTATTTCAACAAGACTGATCATAAGATTTCTGTAAACATGCTCAAGATTTTGAGTCCCTGTTTTAACTTACTAAAAGTCTAGATATCAAGCTTGATATCCAGGCATGGTGGCATACACTTATTATAATCCCAGCACTCAGGAGGCTTCAGCAAGATCACCAAAAAAGTTCTAGAGGTATAGCTTAGCAGCAAAGCATTTGCCTCATGTGCATGAGTCTCTGGGTTCAAATCTGCACTGCTCCCCAACCCAAAAGGAAGAACACACACAGAGGAAAAAATGAGGAAGAAAGTATTTTCAGGGCCCGGGGAGATGGCTCAGTGGAATAAGTGCTTGACTGGCAAGCACAAGGGCCTGAGTTCAATCCCCGGTTCTACAAAAAAAAAAAAAAGTATTTTCAAACTGTCAACTGCAATTTTTCCATAGGTACATATCTTATATAATTTCTTTGGTTTTTTCCTGCAGTATTACAAATCAAATCCAGGGCCCCTATCCTAGGCAAGAGCTCCACCCATGAGCTACATTTCCATATGAATACTGCTTTTACAATAAATGAGTAAAAAAGAAATTATCTAGAATTACCTTACCAAGAAGTTTATAAAGTTGCACAAGTATAACAAAAGAAGTTAAATGGTTTGAGTATATTTTCCTCTTACAAATCACAAATATAAGACAGAGCCAAATATTTCCATTATCAACATACGTGGGTATTAAATATTCTATGTTAAATTTTCTAATAGAAAAAAAAAATATGCTTAGTTGGCCATGGTGATGCATGCCTGAATTTCCAGCACTCAGGAGGCTGAGACAAGAGGATTGTTGAGTTCTAGGCCAGCCTCCAATTTCAAGGCCAGCCTACCCTGCACAGTGAGTCACTGTCTCAAAAAAAAGAAAAAACAAAACAAAAAACGTGCATAGAAATTTAAGCTGAGCATGGTAATGCAGCACATTATAATGCTCCTGGGAAGATATCTAGTCTTGGCTTACCACAAATTTGGCCTAAAAAGGAAAACCCTTTAAGAACCTGATAGATTACAATTTTTTTTTCCCCCCCAGAACCGAGGGTTGAACTCAGGCCCTTGCACTTGCCAGATGGCTTATTCCACTGAGCCATCTTCCTGGACCCTAGATTACAAATTTCTGCCACAACCAAGTGTTCACTGTTATAACCTACTAATGGAAAATTACTTAGTCACAATTCATGTGCTGAATATCATATACTTTAATAGCAAGTACTTAAATCATGTTAAGTAAGTTTGTAAAAATATTTACAACATGTTGAACTTCTGCAATTCATGAACACAAAAATCACACTTCATACTATTGATTCAGTACACAGATCTCCAAATATCCTTCCATAAAGTGAGTGCAGGCAATGGTTGACAAAATTTTGACATCTGAATACCCTTACCTTCCCTCACTAAATACTAATTTCCCTATTTCATGTACCTTTTAAAAGGAAATGAATAAATGAAGTGATACCACTCTTATGTGTTTTTCTCATTCACTTTCATATTCCTACCACAGATCTAGGCATATAATGGACACTGAATTGGCACTTGTGGGGGAAAAAAGTAATAGAGACTAAGATCTTTGAGAAGATATAAAATTTAAAAAAGTGGCCCTAGCCCTTCACCAGATTAAACACGGAGTTGAGAGATAAGCAAATACATGAAAAAGTAAAAATCAATTTTTAAAGTATCGTTTGGCAGTATATAATTATTTACAGAAATAGTGGCAAAGAGCTATAAATTGCGACCAGAGTGAGATCATTATGGACTTCATTCAGCCCTTCTAGTCTTCTCTTGAGCGTCTGTGTATTTAAAAAGTGAGACAGCACTCTTCCCTCCCTAAAATTATCATCAGAGGAAAAAATACGCTAATGAAAATAATATATAGAAACGTCCATGTAAGGCTTTTATGAACTATGGCAGCCTTGAAAAAAGTTAAACATTGCACAAGCACAATCGTTTGCTGGATTCAAGACCTCATCATTCCAAGTCTCAGGAACAGCAACCCCAGGGCCTCTCGTCCTCCGCCCTCCACGGAGCTTTCCACCGGACAGCCGCCCGAGAAATTTCTCCCAGCATCCGCAATGGCTATACCCTCCTCCTTCCTCTCCCTCCCCTCGCTCTTATCAGACAGTGGCATCTCCCTCTAGAGGAAAAAACGGAGGGCGGGGGAGTCAGAATCCGAAGCTACTTGAGGAGGAAGAAGGTGAGAAAACCGGAGGACCAAAGGAGGGGTTCTTGGTGGCAACCCAGTCTCCAGGAATCCAAGCCCACACCTATCCACCCCAATGTCACGCCCCTCGCCGGTCAGGCCGCGGACACAGATACAACCCTACGCCAGGTCCCGCTCCGCCGCACCGTGTGCCCCCCGCCAAGCCCGCGCGGCGAAGAATGCCCCTGCCCCGAAAACAGTTGCCCCTCGCTCATTCTCTCTTCCAGTCCAAGTTGCCGCCAAGTGACAGGTCCCGGGGAGGAGGGAGGAACGACTGGTGCAACCGCGTGCCGAACCCCTCCAACAGGCACTGGGGTGCAGACAGAACGTTCCGGACAGCTCAGGGGGATCCAGTCCAGGCCCAGCCTACCCCAACTGGCCCACGCCGGGCGGGGGTGGCACTTACTGCGGAGGTTGTGGATTAGCTCCGAGTGGCTGGCGCCGCCGGATTTCCAGGCCATCGCTAAGCACACCCGGAGCAGGTATAGAATCACCTTCAGGGCGGCGACGGTGCCTAGCAGTTTTCCCAAGAGTGAGACCACTTCCCACACGGTCACCGCCCCGCTCGCGTCCCCGCTGGAGCCTCCGCTTTTACTGCGGTCGCCGCTGCTGCCGCCACTGCGCGCTCCCGGCATCCCCTGCGGCACGCATGCGCTCTGTGACGCCGGCGAATTGGGCGCGGCCGGGTGGGGCCGGCGATGGGAAGGCTGGTTGGTAGCCCCCTCCCGGGCAGGAGCTGATAGCTGCCCTGCGACCTCAGGAAGGCGGGATGAGCCAGCACTGCTGCCTCCGCGGGCACCTTCCCGAGGCCTGCGCCTCCACCCCGCCGTCGTACGGCGGCTCCCGGCTCAGAGGGGTAGCGTTGCAGGCGGCAGGACGGCAGGGCGGAACTTGTCGCCGCTACTGTGCCTCTGCTGTCGCCGTTTGGTCAGCTGTTGCAAGCGGCAGATCTGCTCCTATAGCTGTCCAGATTGTTAGACGGTGGGCTTCCTCTGGCCTGCCTCACCCAACCCTATTGACAAATATTAATTAGGTTGATTGGCGTAATGCTCCCAGCGATGGAACCAGGTTCATGTTAAAGCCCAAGAGCAAAGGCCTTCTCTAACCTGAGTGCTACAACCTCATGCTTTGTAACAGGCACATCATTGATTGAGCAAGAGACTTTGAGATGTGGTTTGTTCTCAACTGTAAAGCACAAATGCAGAGTGGAAGACTACCAGGACATGGGGTTGGAGTGGGGAAATAAGCTTTGCTCATTTAGAACAAGACAAAGGCAAAGCGCTACAGTTGGTTAAAGAATACCACAGTATCCTATGGTGAATCTAATGTACTCCAAATACAAGGGTAGGCTTTCACTCAACCATACATCGGGAACAAGTTTTGTATGCTTTCAGCTCTTCAGGATCATGAGAAGCAGGAAACATTGCAATTGCGTCCAAAATGCCAGCCCCATATTAGAACTGAAGCTGACAGAATGCAGCCATTTTAGTCTAGAAAACTTCTAGGAAGGAAACAAAGATGTGTCAAAACATCCACGCTGTCACATCAGTAGCAATTTCCAAATTCTATTTCTTAAATTTTTCTTACATGTGACAGCCTGCTTCCCACCCAAAATATACATTACCTTTACTCTTTGACCATTAATAATGGTCTGTGAGGGGCGAGGCGTGGTAGTGTATACCTGTAATCCCAGCACTCGGGAGGCTGAGGCAGGAGGATTGTTGTGAGTTCGAGACCAGCCTGAGCTACAAAGTGAGCTTAAGGCCAGCCTGAACTGCATAGTGAGACCTTGTCTCAAAAAGACAAAAAAAAAAAAAAAAAAAAAAAAAAGGTCTGTGACTATTAATAATCTCACATGCAAAATACTGTTTTTTACATTGATGGTAGGAATATAATTGCCAATTTGGAACTCTAATCCATGTTACAGTTTTCCATTTTCTGATAGTCCTGAAACCTTCAGGAAAACTTCAATAAAGGATTCAGTCTTAACTTCTGAATAGTTTCCAGACTTCATATGTTTTTTTTGTTTTGGTTTGGTTTTTTTTTGTTTTTTGTATTTTTGAGACAGGGTTTCACTATGCAGTTCAGGCTGGCCTTAAGCTCACTTTGTAGCTCAGGCTGGTCTCGAACTCGCAACAATCCTCCTGCCTCAGCCTCCCGAGTGCTGGGATTACAGGCATGCGCCACCACACCCGGCTTACTTCATATGTTCTTAATTGTATTTCCTTTTCTTTTTCTTTTGTGTGTTTTAGGGAAGCATCTACAGGTCGTTCAGAGTCTCACTACTAGATCAGACTCGTAGTGATCCGACTATCTACAGCCTCCCAAGAGCTAGGATTCCAGGCATGTGCCACCATGCCCACTCTAAGTTGCAGTCTCAGCACACCCCGGGGAGCAGGCCGGGCACGACATAGTTGTTTTTTTGAGTTAGCTCATTTTATCTACATTTCTTACTTGCATTTCTAGACTTAAACAGCTCTCCCTGCATTTAGCCACCTAACTTCGGATGTGCATGGATAACATCTCCAGAATGAGGGACAAAATGGTAATGGTTGATGAAGTTTGATCCAATCACTTCCCCACCCCTCATGTCATAGCCTGTAAATATCCAGACTGTGAATTTGAGACTTGCTTCCCCATTTGTACATATTTGGTTACCAACTGGATAAACTTTTTTTTTTTTAATTTTTAGTAAAACTCAACGTTTTAATGATGGGCATACTACACACAACCAAAATAAATCTGGTTTGGAAACCATTTTCCTGTTGCAGGGCCAAGAGCCTAGGTTCAATCCCCAGTTCTGTCAAAAAAAAAAAAAAAAAAAAATTCCTGTTGAAAAAACTGCTTATTGTCTCCAAAGCTGACCTAGGTGGACTGCCTTATAGGCAGTGCTTCCATAAACTGTGGTTATGAAGTAGCACTACCAGTATCAGATAAAACAAATTATATTATCATCTCTCCCCCACCCCCAGGATCAGGGATGCCACTGAGCTATATCCCCAGCTATCACAGTCCCTTTTAAAGAAATAGCCAGTGTATTGTTATGAACACCCATAGTGGAAAGGAGATTTAAAAGATATCCTATTTCTTGTGTTTAATAGGATTTACAATCTAAAGAAGAGTGTGCATCAAAGAAACTAATAAGGCAAAATGTACATGCCATTAGTGATCTAGATAGCAAATGTGCTTTTATTTAGATCACTGTGGGCTGGTACCATTAGGAAAAGGTATAGAAAAAACTGATTCTTAAAGGATGGGCAGCAGTCTAGAAACATAACAATAGGAAACTATACGGGTAACCAACAGCTCAGAAGCAAGGTAGAGCACAGATTCGGAGGCTGTTGAAATTATCGACAAATTAATTCTTAATTTTGACTGACCAAGATTACACAGCAAAAAAAATGGGGTTGAAATTTAATTCAGAGTTTACAAAATTCCAGTTCTGTCTGACAGACTGTTAATTTTCTAATCTCTCTCCTCTTCTTCCTCTCTCCTCCCCTCCCCTTCTCTCTTCTCTCTTTCCCTTCCTCTCTCTTCCACCCTTTTGTGTTAACAAAGAATTTGCGGCACAAAGAACCAAAGTTTTAGCATATTAACGTTGGTCGAGATACCTCTAATTTAGTATTTCAAAAACGTTTTTAAGCGCAGTGAAGAGCAACTGAATGCTTCTGTATAAAATCACCCAAGTAGCTTCTCTCCATATTAATTTTAACTCAATTTTGTTTTACATTGCACAAAAACATTGCTTCAGTATGCCTATACGGATTTGGATATTAGGAACACATTTTACTGCACAACGACATAGACTCCCATCAGTGAAGGCATCCAAGTTTTCCGTGTTCCACTATTGCCCTCGCCTGCTCTAGCTGCTAGCGAGAATTGGCTTTCTGCGGCCACCGTCTTCCTGTGAGGCCCCATCCAATCAGGGCTGGCGGGAAGGGGCGGGGCCGACCGGCGCGCGTAGTGCTTCTTGCTGTAGTTCAGAGCGTTTGATTTCGTAATGGAGAGTATTTGTGCTAAGTTTGTGTCTCAAAAAATCAGCAAAACCCGCTGGCGACCGTTGCCTCCCGGGAGCCTGCAGACCGCAGAGACCTTTGCCACGGGATCTTGGGACAATGAGGTAACCCCGCTCCTGACGAGGCCCCTGGCGCTTTTTCGATTTCCCGCCCAGGTCACCTGCGAGCAAAATCTCGCTTTTCGGCTCTTTTGGCTTTTTTTTTTTTTTTTTTGATCCCCGATCCCGTCTCGGTCTCGGTTGTCCTGTAACTCAGAGGTGTACTTGAGTCTTTTATCACATTTTAAACCCCTACGCTACCACTGGTTCATTGTGCTTTTGAAAAGACTAAAGGAATACAGATTTTACTCTCCAAGAGTTGACATTATTTCAAGATAAAACCTTTTACTTTGCAGGACAATTATGTTTCACTGTGGTCTATTGGAGATTTTGGAAATTTGGACTCTGATGGAGGGTTTGAAGGAGACCATCAGTTATTGTGCGATATCAGACACGATGGTGATGTCATGGATTTACAGGTAAATCTTAAAATTAAAAAAGGTAACTGTTGTACCTAGAAGTTTGTTTTGTTTTGTTTTGAGACAGGGTCTCATTATGTAGTTCAGCCTGGCCTTGAACTCATTATACAGCCTAGACCTGGAACTCATGTCCATACTCCTGCCTGAGCACTGGGATTACAGGGATGCACCAACCACTTCTGGCTAGAGTTGAGTTTTGAATTCTAAAAACTCCCTATTTTTAAAGATACTACCTATTACTACTCCCTCTTTTCTTTCTTTCTTTCTTTCTTTTTTTTTTTTTTTTTTTTTTTTTTTTCCTGCGGAACCAGGGATTGAACTCAGGTCTTGCACTTGCCAGGGAAGTGCTTATTCCACTGAGCCACCTCCCTGGCCCCTTTTTAATTTTTTTTCCAGTACTCTCCCTTTTAAAGTTTCACCAAAGCGTATGGGAAGCGTATGGGAAAGTCTTTAAGAAGGACTGGCAAGATAGCTCACAGGACTAAGGGCCTGCTTATGTAAGTGCAGGGACATGGGTTCAATCCCTAGCACCGCGAGTCACACTGCTCCTCCCCTGCCATGCCTCCCCACACGCTCACTGAGCAGACCACCAAGATCAGCCATGATGGCACTTGCCTGTAATCCCAGGGGATCACTACAAGTCCGCACTGCATAGTGAGACCTTGTAGCAAATACATACAAAATAAACAGGTAAAATTAAAAAAAAAAAAAAAAATCTCTAAGGCAGTCTCCAAGTAGGCCTAGTAGCTCACACCTATAGTTATAGCATTGCAAAGGGTAAGGCAGGAGGAACGCTGGGAGTTCCAGGCCATCCTGGGATACATAGAACCTTTGTCAGAAAGGAAAGGAAAGAGGGAGGGAGGGAGGAAACAAAAGGAAGGAAGGAAGCCAGTAGTAAATTACACTTATGAAAGGGTACCAAGTTCAATTCTCGATACCAAACAGAGTAAGCTCTCAAGTCTTGGCCTAAGTGACTTCAAAGTCTATGCATTTTACTCTGTACAAAGCTTCCTATCCCTAGCAATAATACTTCTCTAAATTTTTATTGATATTATCCTTTATGAAAATACTTTTTATTTGTATAGCAGTTTTGACTTTGAAGTCTACACATTTTACTTGATTAGCATCTATCTTAAGTTACTTTTTTCTGATTGCTGAGGCAAAATTCCCACATCCAAAGTTAAAGTAGGAAAGGTTTATTTAGTTCACAGTTTGTAGAGGTTTCAGTCCATAATCAGGCCAGGGAGATGGCTCAGTAGAATGAGTGCTTGTCTGGCAAGCACAAGGGCCTGAGTTCAAACCCCAGTTCTGCAAAAAAAAAAAAAAAATAGATAATCAGCAGGCTCAAGTCAGGTTAGCATATGGCAGAAGGGCAACAGTTCTTGGCAGCAGAAGACTGAAAAATCAATAAGCGAGGGACTGGCCAGATGGCTCAGCAGATTAAAGAACCTGCTTAGGCAGAGGCAGGAGTCAGAGGTTCAATCCCCAGCCTGCCATGCCGACCCTACCCCCAGGGTGCACTGAGATGTGACTGAAACTGGGCATGGTAGCATGGGCCTGTAATCCCAGTGTTTGGGAAGCTGAAAACAGGAGAATCACTACAAGTCTAATCTGTGTGGTAAGACCCTGTAGACCCTGCACTAAATACAAAAAAAAAAAAAAAAAAAGCAAGCAAGGAGGAAAGACAAGCCTTTTTCTATCTCTTATGTTATAGCCAATATATTCAGATTATGGCAGTGCCAATCCAATCAGTGGACTGAAGCATTATTCATCCACCCTTAATCTCAGAGGCACCTTTAATCTTGGTGTTGTACTATAAATCAGTCACAACTCTAGATTCAGCCATTTCAGAAACTATGACCACATGCAGCTTTGCAGGGGGAGGGGGACATCTAGACACAAACTATGAGCATCCATAGGCTCTTCTGGAGATTTTTGTAGGGTTTACTACAACTCAACTAATTGAGTTGAACAAATGAGCTATTCCCTACTAAATTTGTGAATCTAATAAGTGAGAATTTTCTGTTCAGTTTTTTGACCAGGAAAGAATTGTAGCTGCTTCATCAACTGGATCTGTGACAGTTTTCCTTCACCATACAAATAATCAGGTAAAGAATTTTTGCATAAAAACCGAGTTGTACTTTAGTTATTTTTATACATGGCTTAAAGAGTGCTGGGGGGATAGCTCAGTAGCATAAGTGCCTGCCTGGCACATACATATAAAAATAAATGTCTTAGGACCAGCCTAATAAATAGCTCAGTGGACTAAAGCATCTGCTTAGGCAGCATACCATGGCCAGTGTTCAATCCCTAGTGTGCGTGCCTATAATCCCAGCTCTTGGGAGGCTGAAAACAGTCTCCCAAGTCTGATCTAGTAGTGAGACCCTGAACACCCTGTAGACACTTCCCTAAAAAAAAAAATACAGAAAGAATTTTTTTCCTTGGGCTGGCAAGATAGCTCAGAGGGGGGCCAGAGAGATGGCTCAGTAGAATAAGCACTTGCCTGGCAAGTGCAAGGGCCTGAGTTTAATCCCTGGTTCTGCCAAAAAATAAAGAGCTTTGCACAGTGACAGTATCATAGCCAATGAGGTTTATCTGAGGTGAGATTATTGCTAAAAGATAGCTCAGTGGTCTAAAGCCCTGCTTAGGCAAGTGCACAGGGCCTGTGGTTCAATCCCTGGTGCCACATGCTGTTCCAGCTCTACCCCCAGCGTGGGCTGATCCAGCCACAAAAAATAAATAAAATCTTCTCTTTATAAAAAAAAAAAACAACTCATTTAGTTTCGTATGAATGGAGAATGGCATTCCTTATGAGCCTAATTCAATATATACCAAGCCTTGATGAATAGTTTCTAGCATCAGTACTGGCCAAGAAAGGGCATTCCACTGAGCCATCTCCCTGTCCCCATCATCAGTACTCTAAATACAAAGGAGCTGGTTATGATGGCACACACCTGTAATCCCAGCAAGTGGGACGCTGAGGCAGGATGATCAGGGTGTGATCAAGGCCAGTGAGTTGAACTGGATAGTGAAACCCTATCACAAAAAGATACCCACCAAAAAAAGGAAAAAAGAATGAGTTTTTTTCATAAAATGGTATGAGAATTTTGAAATACTTTTTTATTTTTTTATTTATTTATTTATTTGGTACAGGGTCTCACTACACAGCTCAGACTCATAGCAATCCACCTGTCTTGGCCTCCCCAGTGCTGGGATTATAGGCATGTGCCACCATGCCCAGTTTCGATGCCAGCACAGCATGCCCAGAAACCAGGGCCAGCAAGACTTGCACTATCAGGATCGAATGGGGTGTCTTTGCACTTGCCAGGCCGGTGCTTAGACCACTCAGCTCTCTCCCAGCACTCTCTCTTCCTTTCATTTTAGAGAGAATACAAAATGGTAAAAAAAATTGAAAATACATTAGAACAATACAGAATTTCACTAAACAAAATAATAGGAATTCAATGATAGTTGTTGTATTACATAATATTATATTCAAAGTAGTTGTTTAATTACCAGATGTAAACATGAAAAATTGGGGAGAACAGGAGACAGGATTAACTGTTCTTTTTTTTGTAATTTTTTTTTAATGTTTTTAATACAGGATCTCACTATGCACTCATAATGATCCTCCTATTTTCAGCCTCCCAAGCGCTGAGATTACAGGTGTGTGCCCCATGCCCAGTCTCATTTTTGTCTCTCTGCCCTGGGGTAGGGCTGGCACACGTGCTGAGATTGAATCTGGTCCCTGCATCTGCCTAAACAGGCACTTTATAATCTGCTGAGCTTTCTGGACGACCCTTTTTTAAATCATTCATTCATTCATTATTTGGGACAGAGTCTTGCTATGCAGCTCAGACTCATAGTGATCCTCTTGTCTCAGTCTCCCCAGCATTGAAATTATAAGCATGAGCCACCATGCCCGGTTTCAGAGGCCAGCTCAGCATGGGGCCAGCATAGCATGCAGTACTGGGGATCGAACCCAGGTTCTTGCACTTGCCCGGAGGTGCTTAGAACTCCAAGCTTCCTCCCCCACTTGCTCCTTTCAATAACCAACAGAAATCAGCAGTACAATTATCTAAACTACCTTGTATATGTACATAAATATTTTTCCCTTTTTTTGTCTTTTCCTCATCCCAGTTTTTCCTTCCCATTGAACAGTTTATTTCCTTTTCACAGTATCTATTGTACCTTTAAGATTTTATTTACTCTTTCAGGCTCTTACATTAACAATGCAATATGATGTTTGCACATAGCAAGTCTGATATATTTGAATTTTGAAATAATCCTGTGGAAAAAGTGTTCATTTAGAATTTTGCTTTGATTAAAAGTATCCTTGTTTCTGATGTCTAGACCTTATCGGTCAACCAGCAGTGGAAAACAGCTCACCACCACACAAAGCCATACAGTCCTGTCTATAAAGGTGCACCATGCACAGGTATTGTGTGCGATAACCCAGAAATTGTCACTGTTGGAGAAGATGGTCGGATAAATCTCCTCAGAGTTGATCACAAGGAAGCTGTAAGAACTATAGGTAAGAATATTTCTTTCAGGGGGCTGGGGAGATGGCTCAGTGGAATAAGCGCTTCCCTGGCAAGCACAAGGGCCTGAGTTCAATCCCCAGTTCCACCCAAAAAACAAAAACAAACAAAGAATACTTTTTCTGTGTTTTACTTTAGTGTTTTTTTTTTTCTCAGTTGTTTTAATTCTGAATTACATCACATGTTTAATTCTTGCTGGTGGTGTTGTGAAATGCTTGCACAAAATAAGTCTGTGAGTGTATATTCTGACCCATACATCTAAGCACTCTAGATAGTCAAAGACAGGAGCATTTTAGCAATCAGGAAGGACTCTATGGAGAAGGGGGCATTTGAAAGCAAAGATGTATAGGTTTTGTATGGATCAGCAGAATAATACAAGATCAGACTGAGTCCTATAGGAATCACTGGGGTTTGGCCCATTAGAATAGAAGCTATGGGTCAAGGACAAGAGGGAAATTAGATATAGAGGTGCTTAAACAACTGTCTGTGAAAGACAGAATAGCAATCTATTTTTCTGTGAAGAAAATACCTAAACATGTATGTTACTGTGTATCTTTCCATGGAAATTAAACTATGTCTTATAAGATATTTTGCATTTCGATAAATTGGGTGGAGAGTATAACTCAATAATATAGCTTTTTGCCTAGCATGAAAAGGTCAAAAAAAAAAAATTCTAGTGAATAGGTGGAACGTATCTTGGATTTTCTTGGAAAAAGGGGAACCATTAACACACTTTTTAACTTGTAGACAATGCAGATAGTAGCACACTCCATGCTGTAACCTTCCTTCGAACTCCTGAGATAGTTACAGTAAACTCAATTGGACAATTAAAAATATGGGACTTCAGACTACAAGGAAATGAGCCTGCTCAGATATTATCACTGTAAGTATTGACTTGAAAATTCAGTAATATGATGCAAAATTAATTTTTTCAATTGTTTCTAGTAACTGACTTTAAAATCATATATTTTAACCATATCTGAAGAATGATACTTGATTAAATTTAATATAGCAATTATAGCATGATGGCCTTGATATTTCCATGGTTTGTTCAGTAATAATTTGTTGTGTTGACTCAGAGGCTTTATTTTTGAAGTTTATTGCTAAGGGGGAACTTGTTTCTGTCTATCAAATGTATGTATTGATAGTAAAATATGTACTAAATGTGATTAGGGGGAAATACAATTTAAAATATTTCTCCTGAACAGAAATTCCCTTTTGTGAGGCCTGGGGAGATAGCTCAGTAGAATAAATGCTTGCCTGGTAAGTGCAGCGTCCTGAGTTCAATCCCCAGTACCTCAAAAAAATAAAAATAAAAAAACTCCCCTTTGTGGAAGTGCCACCTTTGCTCCCTTTGAAAAATAAAATAAAATGTGTCATTCTAGGGGAGAAAAAATTATGTAGCCTGGCCTGTTAACAATTCCAGCACTCAGAAGCCTGAGGCAGTAGGATTGCTATAAATTCAAGGCCAGTCTGAGCTATATAAGCATGTTCAAGGCAGCATGAACTACATAGTAAAACTGTCTGAAAGAAAAAGAAGAAGAAAAAAAGTAATGTAAACTAAGCACTAAATGTAAAAATAAAGAATTCTGCTATAGTTGACATTTTTAAAGCCTAAGAAATGGCTGTTTGGTACATCTTAGTTTGTCTTATTTACATTTTCTAATTGAAGAGAGAATAAATAATTATAATCTTTAATTCCAAAACATTTTTAGTTTATATTTTAATCTAACTAATCTGTTAGCATTATTAACATTTGGTAGCTTCAGCTAAATATTTATCATTTAGTTACTACAATAAGATATGTTTCCTGGGCTGGGCAGGAACAAACTATACTTTAGCAGTATGTCTAATGTTCTGTATCTCTCACAAAAGGAATGGTGACCGAGTGCCGCTCCACTGTGTTGACAGACATCCCAATCAGCAGCATGTTGTAGCTACAGGTGGCCAGGATGGAATGTTGAGTATTTGGGATGTCAGACAAGGCACTATGCCGGTGTCTCTGCTAAAAGCTCATGAGGCCGAAAGTAAGTGTTGTAGAGATGTAGATTTTTATTGGATAAAACATGTGACTTAAGGACTTTTCATAAGGATACATATGAATTATCTTGTATCAGAACTTTTAGTATTTAAATTGTATAGACTTAATCCCTTTTTATGTGACCCTTAAGTTCTTCAGTATATTTTGTCATTATACCCAAAACTGCAGTAATTATCAGTACATACATATTTATACACTTTAGTTTCCTAGAATAAGGTTTCAGAAGTAGAATGCATGGGCCAAAAAAATGTTTTGTTAATACATGTTTACTTTACATAATGATTACATTCATCATGGAGAGTTGGTACTGACATTTTAATTCCTTCTATGTGTCTTTCCCTCCATCTCTCATTTGACTATTTGTAACATATCTGCCACTCTTATTTCCTGTCATCTGTCTTTTGTGTTGCTTTTTAATTTGTCCTTTGGATATATGATATGGGAGAAATCATGCAATATTTAAACTTGTGAGTCTAGCTCTAATTAATATTATGATCTCAGGGATGGTCAAATAGCTCAGTGGATTAAAGCACCTGCAAGCAGGCACAGAGCCCAGGGGTTCGATCCCCAGCCTGCTGGGCCGGCCCTGTCCCTGGGGCACACTAAGATGGCAATTGAGACTGGGTGAGGTGGTGTGTGCCTATAATCCCAGCTTTTAGAAGGCTGTAAACAGGTGGATCACTGTGAGTCCCATCTAGTAGTGAGACCCTGAACATCCTGTAGACCCTTCCCTAAAATACCAAAAAAGAAAAAAAACCATTATGTTCTCAAAGTGCATCCATTTCCCTACTAATGACTTAAATTTATCCTCCTTTATAGGAAAGTAGTACTCTATTGTGTATAAATACCACATTTTCTTTGTCCACTCATCTATTGATGGACATATAGGCTGTTTTCAAGATTTAGCTGTTATGTTATAATGCTATAAAGATATGCATGCATGTCTCATTGTAATATGATGTTCTTAATTCTTCAAGGAAGATAGCTAGATGGAAAGA
>PVKA01026531.1:0-31613 GCA_004027165.1 Ctenomys sociabilis | reverse complement strand
TTGGCCGTGACTCATCCACATGGATGACACAGACAAAGGAACTACAGAATAATGTACAGGACTACAAGATAAACCCTGAGAAGACTTCAATGACCACATAGGAAATATAAAGTTCATGTGTTGGTATATAAGTTTTGATCTACCTAGGTCTTAACCATCCAGCAGAAAAGTATAAAAGTATAAAAATGAAGTATACATCTTGCTACCACTTTTAGACAACTGATAGTCTGAATATGCTTTTTTTTTTATCTCAAGTGCCATCCCACCAACAGGCGAAATATCAAGGCTTTGAAGGCTTTTCCATGCCCCTAATCAGTCACAAGCACTGGCATCGAGTTCTGGCATAGATATTTCGATGCACAGTGATTTATGGCTCGTGAGCACAGTCATTCACAGCACACCTCAGTTCTTGGTTCCCTTTTGAATAATGATCAGAAAAGGATGGGAGGTTGCAGACACCTGTTCTGGCTCCTTTGAGCACCACTGGATAGAATCCTACATGGGATGCTGCTTCTTCCCTTCCCTACCAGCAACCACATGCAGGCGCACTTGGTGCCTGTTTTGCGTAGCAAAGAAGGCAAACCAGACCTGTATGTTTTGCTCATTGCAGCATCAGAAGCTGCTAGAAAGAGGACTGAAAGAGGATCAACTCTCAGAAAATTTCTTTGGTCTGTGTGTTGTACTGGAACTCAAACTCAGGACCTTGCACTTATCACACAGGCACTGGGCTGCTGAGCCACATCCCCACCAGCAAATCTTTTTAACGAATCATTGCATGAGACTGGGTGTGGTGGCACACGCCTGTAGTCCCAGCTCTTGGGAGGCTGTAAACAGGCAGATCACTACGAGTCTGATCTAGTAGTGAGACCCTGAACACCCTGTAGACCCTTCCCTAAAATTAAAAAATAAAAAAGATTTTTAAAACAGAAAATAAATAGGAAGATAGATCTTTTGCAAAGGGGGAGGAGAGCAAGAGGTGGAGAAATGGGAGAAAGAGGCAAGGGAACGTGGTACAATAAGAAACTCACTGTGGCTTTGTGCCCATGTACCAACTCCCCATGAAGAATGTGACCATCACACGTTACAAGTGTATGCTAACAAAGACTAAAATTTAAAAAGAGAAGGCTGGGGATGTAGTGCAGTGCTAGTGCGCTGTCTAGCGAGTGCAAGGCCTTGCGCTAGAATCCCCGTCATCATGTAGAAAGCGCAAGAAATGAGGAGGAAGGGAGAGAGCGATTAAGCTAACTATGCTTCAGATGAAGATGATGATTATGAGTATTCTGTCATTGTCGTTGTTTTTTTCTGTATATTTGACACATTTTCCTACCCAAAAATAAAACATAAAATTCAAGGCTGAAGAGACAGCTCAGCCGGGCGTGGTGGCGCAGGCCTGTAATCCCAGCACTAGGGAGGCTGAGGCAGGAGGATTGTTGTGAGTTCGAGACCAGCCTGAGCTACAAAGTGAGCTTAAGGCCAGCCTGAACTGCACAGTGAGACCCTGTCTCAAAAAGACAAAAAAAAAAAAAGAGAGACAGCTCAATGGCGGGGCACTGCCTAACATGTGTGAGGCCCTCAGTTTGGTCTCCAACACCGCAAAACAGAAAATTACCAAAAATGAAGTAAAACAATAAATAATATTTTCTAGCTTTGAACATTCCCCTTGCCTACTGATGGAAATATGACTTACATACAACCTAAGACCAGTAAGCTAACATGATATTTATTTTATGTTCAAAACCACAGTATCTAATGCCATAGTGTTTTACACTCATTAGTATAAATATGATTAATTACATTGCATTTTAGTATTCAAATTTTATTATTTTGTTTTTTAAGCATACAGATAAGCACGTATTAGATTAATGCTATTCTCTTATCTGTTCTTTGAAAAGCTAACTACATCGCCTTTCTAGTCAATTTATACCAAATTTCTAAATACGATTATAGAGAGAAGCATCTAAACGTATACGCTGGGGCCAGTGAGATAGCTCAGGGGACTAAAGCACCTGCTTAGGCAAGCTTTGGCGAATGTAGGGACAGCAGTTCAATCCCCAGCACCACATGCCCCACCAGCCGCATCCCCAGGGCAGGCTGAGCCTGCCACAAAAATAAAAACTAAAAAAACAAAAGTACATGCTTACAGTTTACCTATATCTCAACTTTGTGAGATGTCTTCTCCACCCATAATATACAAATAATTCTTCAAAAAACATTCCTTCTCCTGAACACTTTACATGTAACACAAATTACTCAGATACCAGAGGCAGTATTCTGTTTACAAATTTAGTCTCCAGTATGTTGGATCTTATTTTATCTACTCCCCTCAGGGACTTGTCTAAGAGAATTTCAGCTAATTTCATAAATCTGCTGCTTGTGAGAGAACTTGAATCTATAAACAGAAAGAAGCCAGAGTTTTTTAGGTTGGCTTGAAAAATATTTTTCAACTCTCTTCAGTTGAAGGATTGAGTACTATCTACATAATGTGTAATTACGTAATTATTAACATGTCATTGCTATGAATAAATATGAATATTAAATAAAGAGAAGAAGAAATACATGGGGTCATAAATTCATTTGCATTTTTCCCAGAAGTCAATATCCACCAATGGTGAATTTAAAGCCTTATGAAAGAGTGGATTGATACGTTTCTTATTCTTTCACTATAAAAGATATAACATCATAACTGATGCCAACCTAATTTTTTCGAAGTTATCGAGAACTTTCACCAAGCTCCCAGATATGTATGCGCACTCTTTGAGACTCCAACTGTGCAGTTTTCTTCACAGGGGCTGAGCAAAGATGGTCTCGTCAGTCACGTAAGACCAAAAGGCAAGACTTAGAGATGCGTGTGAGGCTGTCAGTATCTTTCCATGCCCAAGTGTTTAAGAAGTTGGAGGCCCTGGGGCCAGCAAAAGAGCTCAGCGGACCTGAGTGCCTGCCTCGGCAAGCCTGAGCGAGCACAGGGACCACGTTTTGACCTCTGGCACCACATGCTGTTCCAGCCCTGCCTCCAGGGCAGATGGAGCTGACAATAAATAAATAAATAAATAAATAAATAAATAAATAAATAAATAAATAAATAAATAAAACAAAACTTGGAGACAGAACAGTACTTTAGATGCTTTGGAAAATAAACTGATCTTTTTCTTTTAACAAAACTTAGCTGCAGTTTTCAAGGCATTCTGAAGTCAGAATGTCTCAAGGAGTTACAAATTCCATCTGTTGCTGATCGCCGGCCAACCTGTCCCCCACGGGAAAGGTGCACCCAAATGCCCGGCTGCTGTAGGCTTCTCTTCCCACCACCCGAACTGAGTGACTAACTGTATGTGGGCACATCACCAAAAGGGACCTCTAGGTAAACACAAAATATGTACCACAAAATGAGAAATGAGGCCTCACAACAGCAAAATTCAAAGGTTTCAGTATCTAAAGCACTAAATTTTAATGAAATATGTGGTCTAAAAAAATATCAGCTGAAGGAAAAGTTACCTACTGTAGATTAATGGCTAATGTACTGCTATTGTTCCCCATAGCTACATTTTATATTTAGACACCCCTCCTAATAGACTTCTCTGGTTCTGGTTTTGCCAATCCTGGCTGTTAGAATTGAGTTCTGCACCATGATAATGCTGATTTGCGGTCTGAGAAACAGTAATTCCTGAAACATAAGTCTTTGTGTTGTTTACCTAAAAAAAACTTAATTTGCAAAGCAGAGCAGGCAAACTACTTTCATTTTATGGAATAAATCATTACATACTTAGGTTCTGCACATTCCTCTCCCTCATGCAAGGTAGTTCTGTTCAGTTCTTTTATTTCTTCAGAAATGTAGAAAGGAGGAGCTCCAGGTGGGTCACAGTGACCCCACTCTCTAATGGGGTCAGAACCTTGGCTTCAGATCTCTGGAGGTGCTACAGCTCTGTGGAAGTTCTCTCCGTGTGCATGTGCGTGTGTGTGTGTGTGTGTGTCTGTGTGTGTGTGTGCACGCGCACTTGCATGCACAAACACATGCTAACATTGATAATTCTTTGATGAGGTCTTGAATTTAAAATCTTTAACGTTGTGGTAAAGTCTATTCTTGAAGTTGCTTCTCTTTCTCATTCAGGGAAATTATGTTTTATGTAAAAGCTCTATCCACAGAATCACTGCAGCTACACTTCTTTCTTTCTTTTTTGTCTTTTTGAGACAAGGTCTCACTATACAATTCAGGCTAGCCTTAACTTCACTTTGTAGCTCAGGCTTGTCTTGAACTCAAAAACAATCCTCCTGCCTCAGCCTCCCGAGGGCTGGGATTACAGGCATGCACCACCACACCTGGCTTACAGTTGTTTCTTAGATTTTTGTATGTATTTGGTATAGGGTCTAGCTACACAGCCCAGACTCACAGTGTTCCTCCTGGCTCTGTCTTCCCAGTGCTGGATTACAGGCATGAGCCACCACATCAAGTTTCGGGGCCACATGGCATGTGGTACAGGGATCGAAACTGGGTCTTTGAACCTACCAAGCAGGCACTTATGCCACCAAGCTATGTCCCCAGCCCTGCACCAAAATGATGAGACTTACCAAAGAGCTGGACAGAACACAAGCTTTGTTGATTCCTTTCTTTTTGCTGTAATGGGGATTGAACCCAGTACCTCACACCTGGCCAGCAAGAGCCCTCCCTCTGAATACAGCTTATTGCTTTAAGCATCAGTCAGCAGCTCAGTGTAGCTATACTTGAGGAAAACTACAAACCTGAGACAGTATACTTTTAACATAGGAAAACAGCTGAAGATGCCCACAGGTAACTTATCATAGAATTTGTTCAGAAAGTTGTGAAGAAAGACAGCTCTAGTAAGGCCACAAACTGTCTCCTGTCTTTAGCAACTGAGGTTTTGTGACAAAGCTTAGTCATGTCAAAGATTTGAATAGCTGTAAAAGTCCAGGCACACGATGCCTATTACAGTTGTGTCTGGGTGTCTCCAAAACCCTTATGCAGTCATGGGGCAGGCCTCTAGGGTTTGTGATTGATCCATGATCTAGTGCTGGGATTATGGGTGTGAGTGCTACTCCCTACCTGGGGCGGATAGCTGGAATACAGCCCAAGGGAGTCAAGCCATTGTTGCGGTTACTCCTCCCTTTTGCTCTTGCTGTTTTGCGGATTTTTCCATTGCCATGAACTGCTGCCCTCTGCCACATGCCCCTCTGCCTTGGAGCTAGCTGAGTATGGACTGAAACCTCCACAAACTGTGAGCTAAATAAGGCTTACCTTCCTTAATTCTGGGTGCTGGGTGTTTTGTCCCAGCAACAAGAGAAAAGTAACCGAGACAAATACTGAGGATCACAGCTAAAAGTGCCAGTATTGGACTCATCTCACCGAAAACATTGAGCCCAGCAATGAGAGAAGAGTAGCCAAGGCAGAGCTTGAGAGTGACAACAGCATGATGGGAAGGAAGGTCTGGCCTCCCCGGGCACTCTCACCATGGGAAATGCCTGTGCTCAGGGTCACTCCTCACAATTTCTGGGGATGAAAACTGAGACTTTTGTGTCTGTGCATGACAACCACGTCCTCTGAGGCTCCCAGAAACAACTGTTGGCAACGTTATCACCACTGGCATTAAGTTAAATTCAAGCACTAGTTTTAATCTAAATTCTCACAATAAGCTTATAAGGGATGCACAACCTTTGAATCCTTCTTAAGGCAGGCAAAAATTGAGGCATGGAAGAGATGACCTACTTGGCATGAGGTCATGCAGTTGGCAAATCAGAGGCAGGTTGGGGGGAGATGGTTGGGATCTAGAATCCTCACTTCACCTGAAGACATGGAGTGAATGCACTGATTCTCTCCCTAGCACAACCAGCCCTTCTTCTGACCTGGGTAGCATGCTGCCTTCCATGGGTAAGCATTTCAGGTATTATATTGCATTCAGGTGGGTTATTTGAATCCAGTAGAATTCTAAGGAAATCTCAGTACCACTGTACCATGACCTCAAAATCCAGACAGGAATACATGCTGTCTTAACTTGCTAAACTCAAGACTCAAAAATTCTTGGTGAAGTTCATTAAACACTGGATAAAAGAATGAAATAAATGACACCAACAATGCTAGTTCTCTTCAGATCTCTAAGTCCTGGAACACATTTTGCTGCAATGAAAGCTTAGCAAGAAAATAGTCAAGGTGGCCTAGAGGAGTCGAAGCAGAAATCCTGAGGACAGGTGTGGCTGCCCAAGGCAACACCTCTGCCAGGTTGTACCTGTCCCCTTCCTTGTGACAAGGCATGAACAACTGTCACAAGCAGTTAAATCAATGAGTATGGTGCACCACGAACATCACAAGTGGGGAAATGTGAGAGTCAATATTGGGGCAATTGTTCTAAAAAATTTGGTGGGAGCAATGCCTCCCCAACAAAGGGAATGTGGCCCTTGAATGTATGTTTCTAATGGCCCCAGCTATAGTCAGGCTAATAAGAAAACTGAACCACGGGTGCCAGAGGAGGAGTGCCCAAGTGCTAAGAGACATAGCAAGAGCCAAACAGATTGAAGGAAAGAAACCCATCCTGCAGCAGCTTTATGAAAGGGATTTACATAGAAATCAAGGGCTAATAATCAGAACACACAAATTGCTGCAGAAAATGATGATTAGTGACAATAATTGTTCAAGAAAGCATGTGTGTCACCTGCTTCTGATTGGTAATTTTGTTTTGACTGATGAATAATTCAACTGCCTGAGTTTAGGACTAACCTTATTGTTGTGCCTAATTCCCTAGTCAGAATAACAGAGCAGCGACAGAATAGACCCCTAGAGTGGTCCACTCATGAAAGCCCTTTCTTCCTGCCTGGTCATACTAGTGAAGGCTTGAAAAATTATCTCATTCTCTTCTGTTTTCATAGTGTTTTCTGGATTCTAGAAAAACAGGACAGTAAAAGCAAGAATGAAGAGAGTAAGAGGCGAGCCTGGCAGTACATGACTGTAACCCCAGTACTCGGGCAGCAGAGGCAGGAGGAGTGCAAGCTCAAGTACCACCTGAGAAATGTAGTGAAATCCTATCTCAAAATACAAAATAAGGACAAAGGCTAGGGAAGTAGCTCAACATGAAGGGCCTAGATTTAATGGTCAATAACACATCACAACCAAAAAAAAAAAAAAAAAAAAATGAGGGGAGAGAAGTGAGAAAAGGCAGAGGAGGAGGATAGGCTCAAAAATGAGGTAGAAAGAAGGAAAGGAGAAAAGGGGGCCAGCGAGATAGTTCAGTGCACTAAGTGTCTGCTTAGGCAAGTGCAGGGACCAGTGTTTAATCCCTGGCACCACATGCTATGCCAGCCCCCACCCCACCCCCAGTCGCACTGAGCCAGTGACTGAGTCCAGGCATGGTGGCACATACCTGTAATCCCAGCACCGGGGAGGCTGAAAACAAGAGAATCATCACAAGTCTAAGCTGTGTAGTGAGACCCTGAACAAAATACATTAAAAAAAAAAAAAAAGAAAGGAGAAAAAGAAAATGAAAAGGGAAAGAAAGAGAAAGCAAAGGCAATATGTGAAAATACCCTCTTTCCAATATTAACTTGACTGAAGAACTTTCAGCTAGTTTTTAGACATTTCCAGGAGTCCCATCAGTTAGATCTTTTAGAAATTTCCTTAATGTTAGGTTCTCAAAGTTTACCCAGGTGTGGTGGAGCCCACCTATAATCCTAGCACTTGGAAGTCTGAAGCAGAAGGATCACTGGGAGTTTGAGAACAGTTTACACTGGTATGTCCAGACCAGTCCGAAATGTATAGTGAGACCCTGTCTCAATATATATATATATATATATATATATATATATATATATATATATATATAGCATTGTTAATGAGTAGGCAAATTAAGTGGTTCCTAGCTTTCCTAAGCTGTTTCCAGTTGTGATTTCAGGGATACTGATCTCTTGAAAATAATTATAATTTCACCCTGACACTTGGTAAAAACCAAATGCTGAGAATGACATCCGGGACCTTGGGTAGCCTGAGCATGCATTCTGCCCCTGAACATCCCTCCACCCTGGGGTACTTCCCATGAGGGAGCAAAGAAGCACAGCACGACCACCATACAAAGGTAGCAAGAGAGGAGGGGAACTGGCAAGCTGTTTAGGGAGGACTAGACGCACTTATTTCCCCCAACTTTTGGTTTTGCCTAAAAAATGATGACCACTGCTACACTGCATCAATTGTTGTTTCATACACAACACTGAGACTGGCTGTGTCTCAGCTGTTGGCTGAATTAGTGAGTGAATTAATGCAGGTGTTGAATGATTAATACATACTTGATATTTTAAAGAATTTGTGTGTAATGTGCCTTCTTTCTAGAAGAATGTCTCCTGGGAGCATGGGATATGCATGTGTGTTCTCTCCACCAGCTGCTCTTCTGCCTTTACTTCTAAATTAACCTAAATCCCACCCCTCATAACATTTTAATTCATAGCTCAGAACCTCACTGTGTTACTGGAAAAGCAGAGCAGAACAGGCACTGCATGTGGGTGCACATTACAGAGGTTGGTTAACAGCTAAGGCATCCACAGACGCTCTTCAAGTTTTGATAGAAAGGTAGAGTGAGGGGACAGTGAGATAACTCAATAGAACAAGCATTTGCCTGGCAAGAGCAAGGGCCTGAGTTCAATCCCTGGTTCCACCAAAAAAAATGTATATTTTAGTACATTTTCTAAAACACACTATTGCTCGCATTGATTCTGCTGTTCTTGCCACTTCCATACCCACAGAAGCCCTCTTTCAAGAGTGTCTTCATGAGAGGAGATCTGAACTCCAGTAAACACCAGTACTGGGCCCATCCAATGGGAAAGTAGGCTTGACACTGTGTTGTCACTACGTTGGCCATGGATCTGGCTCTGCGCAACTTGACTCTTCCCCAAAGTCCTCTCATGAAGACACTCAAAAAGAGGGAAAGTGATGGTAATGTAGCTTTTGCTGGGATAAATTCCTAAAATTTTAGACATTAACTGTGTCTTTCATCAAACTGCATACATTATAGACAAACATACTTCAGTCCTTGCTAACTGCCTATGGCGAGAACTGCCATCCGGATCTCTGGGTGTTTGGGCTACTAAACAGAAGTAAAACAAATATATACATGAAACATTTTTCAGAGTGTTATGGATTCTAACACTGGAGTAAACTATGAATGTGGCAGAAAAACGACTTTTGCGATTGAAGGTTGATCCTGATTCACCTAGGGGATCTTCTGAGAACACAATGAGAAATGTGTCACCATGTTTACTGGGAAGAATTCTGAGTATAATAAAACAGCCATTATTCAGGCCATCAGGCAAGTAATTTGGGCCTAGAGAATCAGTATATTTTGTTTTGGTGGAACTGGGGATTGAACTCAGGCCGTTGTACTTGCCAGGTAAGCGCTTATTCTACTGAGCCATCTCCCTGGCCCCTCAGTATGGTTTTAACATGGGAAAGGTGTAGTCTTGTCTCCATCTCAAGTGCAATCTTTTAAATTGCTATTGAATGACACTTTGAAGTTCTCGAAGAATAAGCGACTTGTCTTCCAAAGTCTATTCTGTCTTTTCAAGTTTAAAGCAGTAGAATTTTATGTTCCAAAGATGATAGATTTCAGTTTTTGTTTGTTTGTTTTTTTTTTTCCATACTGGGCTTGCCTCATGAATTCATTGTTGAGTTTCTGAGCATTTGAGACAGTCCACTCTGGAATAAGAGTAAGTCTATTCCTATGCAGTGTTATTGATTGCTGAGAGGTTACTGAATTAGACAACAAAAGCAGGAACAATTTCTCCAAGCTTATCCATTGGAATTCAAGCTTCACAGAGAAGCTGGGAGGAATTGTGGCCTAAGACTTAACCAATAAAAACACTTGCAATCATCAGTGCATTAACCAAGATTTATTTTCTCAAATGGCCTAATTGTTTTGCAAATCAAAAAATAGGGCTTATCTTGGCTGGACTGCAGAAGTTGATAAGGCCAACACTCTGGGAGGCTGAGGCTGGAGGACTGCAAAAGAAAACCAAGCAAGTCACCAAAGAGGAAAGCCCTGCAAAACCAAAAGACAAATTGTTGATGAAGAACCAAAGTAAAAGAATCCTGATGCATAGTAAATGATGAAGATAAAGCTATTTTATGCTCAAGATTGTGGTCAGCCTAGAGTTGTGGCTCTGGTCTATTTCTTCATGGAACTACATTTCCTTGCTGCCAAAGAATCTTTGAGACCTCAACTGGAATGAACTTTCCCCCCTAGGACTGTGATAAATTATGTTTTCTGTGTGTGTGTGTGTGTGTGTGTGTGTGTGTGTGTGTACACACGTGCTGTGATTGTATCTTTCTGCTGTTTGTGTCCTAACAGACTTTGAGCTCTTTTTGATTGAGAAATGATTACAAAGCTAAATACAAAAATATTATAGTTTTAATGTGTGAATTTTTAATATTATGGTATCATAGATTTTAATTGAATGGTAACTTAATAGTAAATGTAATGAGACTGTGAAACATCATCTTAGAAAAGAGTTTTCATAGGTGACTTTCTTTGGGGTCTGCCACACTTGGAGAAAATGCTATTCAAACTGGCATGTATTTCTTAGTTATAGCCAGTATCTCTGGCTATTTTCTTTCAAAAATCCATTTGGAAGAAATAGTAGACAAATTAGCTTCATTTTCTCATGCCTCAGGTATAGATCCCAAAAACAAAACAGACAAGAGGTAGAATGTGAGAAAAGGAGGAGGAGGAGGAGGAGGAGAGAAAGGAAATGGGAGAGAAGGAGGAGGAGGAAGAAGACAAGAAGAAAAGAATCCAAACGTGTTGTTGGAAGTGACTTTATTCAAATAAGTGCTTGCTCTCCAAGATGAATACTTTGCATATTTTGACACATTCCTTTAAAATTTTTAATTCTTACTTTGGTATCACAATCATACTCTATAACCAAAGAATGTCTTTTTTTTTTTTTTTTTTTTTTTTTTTTTTTTTTTTTTTTTTTTTTTTTTTTTTTTTTTTTTTTTTTTTTTTTTTTTTTTTTTTTTTTTTTTTTTTTTTTAGTTCTGTATCTTTTAAATACAACTATTTCCCATTCAAACTAACTAAATTTAAAGCAATTTAAATCTCAAGAAACTCTCAGTTGGGTTTGTGTATTAACATGATTGATCTCTTTCCAGCAACTTCTGAGAGACAACTCTCTTATAATCTGCATTCCTTGTACTTGATGTCCCTGTTAGATCATTCCACTATATCTTCCACAATTCTAACCTCAGGTTTTAAAAATACACTAACAAGGAGAGTGGTAAAATGTTCGTCTCCGTTTCTTGCAAAGGTAAGAAGGCATGGCCAGGGAGGACCGGCGCCGCAAGCTCCTCTCTCAGAACCACTCAGTCCCAGGGACAGCAGTGAGCGAGGGGCGTGGGAGGACCAGCCTGTCAGCCTTTCTCCTCTGGGGGCCAACTCCACTGCTTAGCGGCTGTGTCTCCGCTTTGTAGCTACAGGTCTCTTGGAATAGGCACCCAAGAGCCACCGGTTAAGACCAGAGGCGGGCGATGTCTCCACCTAAAGGTCCAACAGACAGGTTGAACCCAGCCACCGCCCCCACGGCCTCTGTACCCGTGAGAAACTCTTTTACCTAGGCCTCAGCTTTTAATTTGAAGAGAGAGAGAGAGAGAGAGAGAGAGAGAGAGAGAGAGAGAGAGAGAGAGAGGAAAAATCTTACGTGATTGTTGTGAGACTTAGTGGGGAAAATGAAGCTTAGGGTTTTAAAATTGGTAAGTAGATGGCGGCTGTATTACCCAGTTCAGGAACCAAAAACTTCCCAGATGTGACTTGAAAATTCAGCAGAAGTAAAGTTAAATCCAGCAAAAAAAGAGACAAATGTTTACTTAAACATAGTTTTTGTATTTCTTGAAAATGAAGCCTAAAAATGATTTATAATAGTGAGGCGGGGGGGGGGTGGATACGGACGGGGACGTGACCTTTAAAGAAATAAATCTCTAAATTTGTCTGCAGCAAGTGGGGAGACTGAGGCGGGGCGATCTTTACTGTCCGGTTCTCGACCAAGCCGGCGGACAGCAGCCCCTGGAGCCGCGTCTGGCCACGCCGCCGTCGCTCCATCCAGGGGCCTGGTCAGGAGGGGACGGGGCCCTCGGTGTGTCACCCACACTCCACAGTGCAAGGCCGGCCCCTCTTTCGCCCGGTGTCTCGGCCCCGAGCCCCTAGCTCCCCAAAGGCGTCTTGGGACCTTGTTCGTTACTCCTCGTGGTCAACCACAGAGAGGAGCTGACCAGCAAAACAGGAAATGGGGAGGGGCAGAGTTAGAAGGTACCCGCGGGTGTGGGTGCCAAAGGGCAAACAAGCGCGTCAGGACACTCCTTGGGCTGCCCCAGGGACTGAGAGGAAAAGGCCCCACTCCCTACGCCTGCCAGCGGCCCTCAGTAGCCACCTCCCTCGTCCACAATTTCAGGTCGGGAATCCAAATGCTTGCCGTTTGGTTCCGAGGCTCCTTGGAGCCACCCTGGGAGTCCACAAAATAAACCTCGGTTGGAGCTCGGATTGCCACCGTCCTCGTCCCTATCGCCCGAGGGAAGGTGCTCTAAGACTTCGGGGGTAAAACAGCTCCCCAAAATATCCTTTTCACCCTCCCCAGTCTCTCAGTGGACCCCCAAGCCCGCCCTAAAATTGTGCAATTTGAAAAGGAAAGCGAGTAAAAGACAAGAGAAGCGCACAGGTTTTCGGGGTTTTTTGTTTTTTGTTTTTTTTTTTCTATAGCAAAGAATAACGTCCACAGTCCGAGTTTCTTTTCTCATTCGCTCCACGCAGAACATCAATTCCCCGAACCAGAAAGGAAGGAAGAAAGAAATGTAGGTAGCTGGGACTGGGGGAAAAGAAAAAGAAAAAGCCAAGACTTCCCCTTTGCAGGTCCCTAGCTCCGTGCGCCTCGGGCGTCCTGCACCTGCGACGCGGTTTCGAGAGCCGCGCGTCACTTCTGCAGATTTCCCAAGAGGTACTTGGGAAGTGGTCGTGGCTCCCACCCCAGCGAGGGCAAGTCCCCCAGGGCAGGGAGGAGGAAAGGCCCGCCTTTGTTTCCTGAGTCCCACACCAACTGCCCGGGACAGGGCATGAGGAACTTCTCGAAGACCAGGTTTCCAGAGGTTTTGAGGGGGTCAACAATCAAATCCGAAACATGAATAATTTCTGTGAAAAAGGCGATCCTTTCACTAAAAGTGCCGTGGGGCGGTAGAACGCAAACTAGGAAATAAACCGTGTCCCCGCTTTCTTAGTAGGCCTTGGTCGCAGGGCCACGCTGGTCGCCCGCACCTCGCTCTCTCCTCTGCAGGACACGCTGGACGCCCGCCCAGGAGCTGGCTAGGTGCGACGCTATCTAGCGCTACCAGGAGCGAGGAGCCAGCACTTTCCGGCGAGGTGGGGGCTTGAGCCCACCTCGGGGGCTCAGGGAGGACCTGGGTGAGTCCTAGTGGGCCGAGAAGAGCAAAGCGCTTTCTGCGCCTCTCTCCCCTGGGCGAAAGGGAAGCTCTGAGTCCCCAAGCCCGCAAGGGCCCAATCTGGATCCGATGAGGTTTGGAAACGCTGGAATCCGGGGACTGCCCATTTCCTCTGGTCTCCTGGCTTCAGGGACGCCTTGCGGGACCCTCAGGGGACAGCTTCCTCTGTACGGCCCACGCAGTGCCAAGGGCGACCTGCGCGCCTTACAGGACGAAGAACTTAAGAAGGAGGCAGAAACTCACTTGGGTTCTCACGAGGGACGCATCCTGTCTCTGATGCCCTCCCCGTGCTGCTGTGCTGGGGATTTTAGGGAACTGCTGTGGCCCGGGATGGGGCACAAGGAGGACCCCCGCCGGTCGTGCCTGTGACGGGGGCGTCATGTCTGGGCTGCTGAAGGATGCGCATGTGTTGGTTCCCTCACTTGAAAGATAGTGCCTCATATTATTACAATTCAGTTTCATCTATTAAAACTCTGTTTTTGTTGTGACATACATGGAATGACTGGAACTCATAAATGCCTTCCATGTTTTCTCCTTGGGCCATCGTGAAATACACCGTCCCTGCTCACTTTCATGGTGCCTTCCTCTTAGTGCTTGGGTCGCGTTTGGATCTTAGTGTGATCTGATGGCTTAGGAGGGAGGGTGGCCACAAGCTTGGGACTCAGAGCCGTCCCATTCCAGGGAACCTCGAGGTCTGTGGCCTAGGCGGAAAGATCTCTCTCTGCCTGTCTCTCTCTCTGCCTGTCTTTCTCTTTGTCTCTCTCACTCTCACTCTCTCTCTCTCTCTTTCCCCCTCTCCATCCCTCCCTCCATTCCCTTTTCTCTCCTCTCCTCTTCGTTCTTCTCTCTTCTCTTTTATCTCTTCTCTCTTCTGTACTCTCTCTCCCCTTCTTGAGTTCACCTCCCCTTTCTAGAACCCACTCCTTTTCCAACATCACACCACAACCCACAGCCCTGTGGTAGAAGATTTCACTCCAAACGCGGCTTTCCGACCTTTACAAAGTACTTCTAGGCCTTTTCTGATGGCGCAAAGAGAGGAAAAAGTTGAGGAAAAGAACGTTGCCCTCCAGCATCCAGTTCCGCTTTTCCTTTTCCTCTGGCCAGTTTATATACTAACCAGCAGAGATGACTGCCCCCGCCACACACACACACCAGGAATCCCTAAAGCCGCAGCATCCAGAGGGTTCCAGACCCGCTTCCTGCGGACGGATGCAATGGGCCTCCGGCATGCCAGGCGTGACTCTCGGCCTGAGGTGCGAATACAGCCCTGGGCAGCAGTCCTGGTTCAGGAGAGAGGCTGTGCTTCGAGCCCCTTCCTGGCCCTGGAGCACATATGGGGCGCCCGCTGCGCCGCCCCGCGCGAAGACTGAAGGTTGCGGCCCTCTGGCTGCCCACGCGAGGGATCACCTGCAATGTCCTCTATACCTGGGGAGCTGCAACGGGAAATTCAGACTGCCACCCTTGGAGAGAATAGTGGGGAGAAGAGAACTAGGAAAGCGCCCGGGCAGAGACAGGAGAGCGCAGCCTTCGGGAAACAGCTCAGCCTGCGCCTGCGAGCCCTGCGGGCGGTGCAGAGGGCTATGGGATGTGACTGGGCTTCGCCAGCCGCCCGTCCCGCTACCTGAGGCCTAGGGGACCCAGAAGGACAAAAAGCCTTCCTTCACTTGATGAGGGTGGAGGGTTTTGACCCGAATCACCGAGGTGACACTGCCTTTTAACCTAGTTTGCAGTACCCGGGCCATCTTTCCTTAAATCCCTTCTGCACTAGTTTACCTAACTGGTGGGATGAACAGAAGGAGAAAATAGATAATTTTACCCTTTACCAGCCTTTTATTTTATGTTTTACTAGGTGAAGGGGTTCTTTGGTGATATACTTGTTAGCATTTTCACATTATCTCCTTGTGCTTTTGAGAGTGCGAGTTTAAAGGCAAAGACGTCATCTCTCATTTTACTTTCTCTTCTTCAAGCAAACTTTAAAAAGCAAAACCTCTTTAAAAGTGTGGATCTAGGACACAGGAGAGCCCCACAGCATTGCTCGCTGCCCCTTTCCTGGCTGGCCGGGGCCAGGCCCTGCGGCGTCTTTGCGCTCACCGCCTCCCTTTTCTGTGAGTTCACATGAGAGTATGCGCGCGTGTGCCCTGCGCGTTCAAGCCGACTTGAGTTAAAATTTCAGATGCAACGTGAGCGCTCAGACCGTTTCTCACAGTCTCTCTCTGACACCTCTCTCACCCTTAAATTACGGACTCGGTCCCCAAGCCCCACGATTCCGAGCGCCCTGGACTCGGATCCCCTCCGCTCGTGGCTGGCAGGCGGGCGAGTCGCCGCGCTGCATGTCCCCACGCGTCCACTAGAGGTCACTGGCCCCTCGCGGCTCGCTGAGCGACCTGCAACTCCGGCTCCTGGAGCTCAAATTAGCCGCGCGTTAATTACCAGCGGAGTCCATCAAGGCGCGTTCCTCTGTACCGTACTCCGGCAGGGCTTATATAGACCACTCACGCCCAGCCAAAGCAAACCTCCCCAAACCCAACCCTTCCAGCGGGTCCAACCTGGGAGACAGGAGCCCGATTCCCCGGGGCAAGGTATAGTGCCTGCGCTTGGACGTGGCGGGGTGGGGCTCGCGGAGTTGCGGAGAAGATCAAAGTTCTCCGGGCAGAGTGGCGCTGGTCGCCCGGGGCGCGCCCGGATCCTGCGGGTGGCTTTCTCCAACCGGGTAGCTACGGAGAAACGGGGCTAGGTCCACACCGTCCTAGGCGCACACAAATGTGAAAGGAGAATTTGTAGTTAGGGGATGGAACGCAAGCAAGTACCCAGATGTCCTTGAACTTGTAGAAGAGAGAAACGTAAAGGGCGACTTTTTTTTTTTTTTGTGGTTCATGCAGAGGAGATGGTCACCCGCCGGAAGCAGTCCTAGTGGCCAAAGGGTGCGAAGGGGGCCTGGATGGTCGTGAAAGGTCCCTGCCTCTTGCTCTTCCTTTTTTTGAGAGAAAGAAAGAGCTACAAGAAATTTTAAATCTGGGTTTTAGTTTACGTTATTTTCAAGCCTAGCTCATACCTTCACCCTAGGGAAACTGAGTCACGTCCCCAGGGCCTCAACGAAATCCCTAAGAGCAGTGTGAAACGCAACTCGGCTTCATTCCGACAGCACTGTCTGTGATGATCTTAAGTGGCCATAACGCGTCCCTTTGCCATAGGGTCCTAATGCGTAAAGGGGTGACCTAATATTTGGGGACCCGGGGGAGAGGTGCGTCAAGGTCTTCTGGGTTGGTGGGAAACAAGACTCTTAGAAAGGCGCACCGTGGGCTCCCTGGGCGTTTGGGGACTGAATTTTCTCCACAGGGTCATTGGTGTGACTTCTCAAATCTAAACACTCGGGCCTTTGGGGAACTCGATCCCGCGTTAGCCGCCACTCGCCCAAACTGCTGGGGCGCAGGCGGAACTGCGTGATGCTGCCTCGGTGCAGGCAGGCTCCTCTTGGGTTGCTTTAATGACGACAGATTAATGAAGCCATTGTCCGCCTTCTGGGAAAAAGGACAGCCCGCCCAGGATCCTGGCAGCATCCACTTATCAGGCCCCGCCATGGCACCTCCGAGGTCCTCCTCGCTATAACCAGGGGGCGGGGGCGGGCCGGTGAGGCTGCCTGCAACCCCTATGCGCAAAAGAAGCCCGCCCCATGGGAACAGGGGGCACTCTTGGGCCCGCGCGAGCTGGAGGAGCACGGACGTCCCGGGGGACCTCCGAAAGGGAGCCGCCCTTGAAGCGTCCTCTCCAGGATCCAGCTTTACTTTAAATCCGGTGGAGGGACAGCCCGCCAGCCCAAATTCGCTGGGCTACCATGCGCCGGGTTGGGTTGGGGATCGGAGGCTGGCTCCAGGCCGCATCCACCATGGAACCCGATCCGCTCTCGCAGGCACAGGTGTGCACTGGGCAGGCGTTATGTAACGGCTTTGGTAGCCTTGGCTCCTGCCAAACGGAATTGAGGGTGGGGCTTTCTCTTTTCCTTTTGACTACACCTGGTGTCAGGTGTACACGATCTGCAGCAGCAGGTGTTGTTTGAAGGAAAAGGACAAGCTCAATGACGACGGAGGTCAAAGTGCTCCCAGGCAGCTGCTGGAAATAGTCAGAGACCCGGGGAAAGCGCCTGTGTTCTCTCCTCCAGCCTCACCTGAGGTCGCCCTTGGTGATCGCAGTTCCTGGAGCGATAGGCGAGGAGGCAGCGGCCCTGGCCAGCAGTTTTATGGTGAAGGCCCTTTGGTAGAACTGGGTACTTTGGATCTCAGGACTCTTGGCCTTTTATTAGCCTGCCGGACCCCTCCCCTAGCCCCGCCCCAAGATCCTGGCTGAATGAGTTTGGATGCAAACTCGGAGGTAGCATCCGCCGACCACCTGGGTAGCGTTACCTGCGAGAAACAGTGCAGACACACACAGGTCTCCCCAAAAGACTCAGCGGGAGCGAGCCCGCCCCGGGCCCTCTCACCAAGAAGAACTGTAAAAGCATTTTTACCCATTTCTAAAATCCAGAGAAAGGGGGTGCACACACTGTCGACCTTCATTTTATTAGGCAGGATCAAAATACAATTTAGGGATGCTGACCTCTTCCACGCCAAGCTGTCAATGGACAGCGAGCGGGATGCCAAGGGCGGGCCTGAGGGCTGACAGAACTAAGGAGACACTAGGGCCTGAGGAGCTCAAACGCTGAACTGGGCAAGCCGGCTTAGTTTTGAATGATAAATGAGTATCTTCGAAGAGACCAACTCGAAGTCTGATTTTGAATCTCTTTTATTCCTGAAAGAAATACTCATTCAAGATGATTTTTTTTAAAGGTTAAAAACAAGCACTCCGAGAGTTATGGCTGTAACTTCTCGATGGGTGTGCAAGCGGTTATTCATAGAAGTCATGGATCTGTTTCTGGGCTCCTTAATTCAGACTAAAGAAGTCAGAGTAAATTCCGTACCTACGAAGATTGAGTCCAAACTGCACAAGTAAGGTCGTGTCTCTACTGGAGCCGCACCACGCGAGAGGCACTGCGGCTGAAACATCTGGCGCTGACCCGGAAGTGCCTTCCTTGCTCCGTGTTCACCGCAGCAGAACTGCACGCAAGGCCGACCAAGCAATGGAAAAACATTTTTAAAAATCACAGGGAAAAACAGAGAGAAGATTAACATTAGCAGGGAGTTGTTGGAAACAAAGTTTAAATTAGCTCGTTAAAATGAGTGAAAACTGTTTGGTGCTACATTGTTCTTTCTTCCCCTGCGGCTGCTAGAGCTACTGATTATCACCGGAACCGTCGGAAGGAAGCCAGGGGCAACACCCCCAGCTGCCCACCTCCTTTTGTGGGACGCACTTGAGCCGGTCCCTGAATGTCATGTGCAGGCTCTCCGCTGGCAGCAGAGGAGCCGCGGTGATCTGGAGAGGAGCAGCCCCACGAGGCTGCCTGCCATCCTTGGGCAAAACTTAGAAAGAGAACCACATCTTTATGCCAATAGGACTAAAGGATTTTGCCCAGAATCTGGTCAGTTTTCAAGTCCTCTTTCCTGTGTAGTGACGCAGGCCTCCAAAGCCCTCCAGGCAGACGCGGATGTGGAGTGGGGCTCTCGAAGTCCTCAGTAATGGCTCCACACCTCCAGGAAGCAGGTTAGTCACCGCTGGGACATCTGTAACTACTCGGTGTCTAATTTAAGCCTTCTGGGAGCATATCACTAGGGGAAAAAAGAAAATCTTCCAGGTTGAAGATGATTTAAATGGTGGAAAGAAAAATGAAAGAAAAGATGAAGAAATGCAATTTATGAGTTATCCTGCTTCAAAAATCAAGAGTTGTTGCAAAATGCTAAGGACTACTTAAACATGGCCCCAAATTTTTGTGTCTTTCTCTTCCTATCAGATAGTCGATTACCTTCTTGTCCATGATTTGCTCTGCATTTTAGAGCTATGCTTTACCGGGCTTCCCCCTCCCTCCTCCATAGAATCCATTCCTGGGGCCTCATTAGAATACAACACTAGCCAATAATTGCAAAGAAAGCTTCGCGAATTCTCTTTTATATTCAATAAGCAGGGCAATTTAATTATGATGCAATTGCTAAATAATGAAAAAAGAGGAGGTTCTAGCCCCACTATGCCATTGTGCTGCATGGTAAGGAACACTGCCCCCACACAGCTACGCATCTCTAACGTGACACTGATCCACTGGGCCTGGGCTCGGATCTTCCGAACCTGCCTCAGGCAGTGTGCACACGTGAAGGTGGGGAGGGCCCGCCGCCCCATTGTTTGTCCCCAGCCCAGGGACCCATCGAGCCGGCTGGGCTAGGGTCTTCTGCTCCCTGCTCCCTCTCTGTTCGTTGCTCTTCAAAAGAATCTTGAAGCTCCCCACTCTGATTCGTATAAACAACCCTCATTTAATATATTTCTCCAGCAGGTCTTTGTGCGGAAGGGTAATAATTTTATTGGCCTTCAACCTAATTTTCAAAGAACAACTTCTCTCACTCCATTTTCCTTCCAAACTATTACGAGTACAAACTGGCCACAGTTTCTCATCCTCTGCTTGAAATAAGATTAAGCAAGTCTATGGCCCTAAAACATGCCCACTGTTCAATACCTAAATGTGCAGGGCTTCTTTATGCCCCAGGATAGGCTTACACCTGGACAGCAATAATAATTCTTTAACTAGGTATACAGAGTCGTACTTGGCCAAATCATCTTGTGGTCTCCCTGGAGTGGAAGAAGGGAGATGCGTCCTATGACATCATTGCTATGATTTGAATTAAACTGCTGTGGGAGAAGATTAGTATTAATAAAAGCCTTTTGCTCCACGCCCTCAAGCTTTCCCTTCCCCCTGGCATTTTATGATGCCTTTCACGATGAAAGCAAGCAGAATCACGCCAGCCTGGTAACCCCGAGGATAGCTGCAATGTGGCAGCAGCGACAGGTCAGCGAGGAAACGCAGAGGAAAATCAATGTGGGGAGGGAGAGTTGAGAAAAATACATATGCGAGCTTAGGCACCGGCGTGCTAACTTTCCTTTGGCAAAGGCGTGTATGTGTGTGCATCGAGAGTTTTATAAACGGGCCGTGCGCACTGAGTCGGGTCCCCAAGTGTGTATGCTGCAGGCTGTCCTGGAATCGTGCCTCGGGCTGGCTTAATGCGTTTAACACAACTAATGGGTTCGCGGTGTGGAAAGGCGTGCTCCTTCCCATTTTTAATCTCGTCACGTACGGAAGCGGGTTTGTGACTGTGACTCGCACCTGCATCTGTCATGGATGTTCTTAAGCAAGAAGATCATGCTAAGCACTTTGGTTTCTCCACTGCTGCTAACATCTTACTCTCTTTCTCTGCTGTTGTTGTTTTAAAATTTATTTTTAAACCTATTTTCGTCTTAATAAACAATTCTCGTTCTGAACTCAACTGAAGCGAGCAGAGCACCTGCCAGGGGCTTTAATTTCACAAATGCATCTCGGGTGAGGGATGGGGTGGAACTTGGTGCTGGTTCTCAGCTATGCGAGAGCGGAGCTACTTTTTACGTGAGGGATTTTACCTTCTTTTTTGCCCAGAGCGTGCGCGCGCTGGAGGCATATTCACCCGTGCGCCTCCCTACGCTTACACACACACACACACACACACACACACACACACACACACAGCACAAACAGCAGAGGCCACGGGACACCTCGGCGCTGACATGGCTGCCCTCGGGCGTCGGGGAAGCCGTCGCGGGAGAGCAGTTGGGGCTGCGGCCAAATTGGGCGCCCACGGCCCGCACCGCTCGAGGTGCAGGCGAAGTTCAGGGCGCTCAGCCCCAACAGCCCTGGTCGGGCGATGCCCTCGCCGTCGCAGCTGGCGCATGGAGCAGCCAAGGCTGGGCTGCCAGGCGTAAACCCAAGCGGGGTCCCGCGGCGCGCGCTTTTGTAGCGCGCCTCCTGGCCTCTGGAGCTGACGCCGGCTCCCCCGGGACGCTGGAGGCGTCGCGCTGCATCTGGGTGGGGGTCGAGGAAGCCGCACCGCGCAGCCCGGCCCAGCCCATCCTCGTTACTCCACCCTGCCCCTCCCACAACCTCCTCCCCCTCTCCGCGCCGCCCTACCTTCCGATCCCCACCTCCTCCCCACCCTCGTCCCAGATCGCTCGCTCCTTAGCTCCCTTTCTCCTCCTCCTGCCTCTCCTCCCTCCCTCCCTCCCTCCCTCTCTTCCTCTCTGAATAAGCAAGCTTTTGCCTCTAAAAGTCACAAGTAATCGAGAGAGAGAGAGAGAGAGAGAGAGAGAGAGAGTCGGCTGAGAAAAGCAGAAGGCCGGAGGCAAAGCTGGCCCAAGCCCTGGAGCGGAACGGTGGCGCTCTGGCCCCCGTTCGCAAGAGGTGAGTACGCTGCCCGCCGGCCGGCTCAGCCTGCGCTCTCCTGTTCGCTGTCTGCGTCTCCAGGGTACAGCCCTAGCCCAAAGCCCAGAGAGCCACCCTCGAATAATCGAGTCATTATGGGAAGAGGTTGGGGTGAAGGTAGAGGTTGACGCCAGCCCGGGCTGGGACCAAAGAGGATGCTCCGCTCCCGGAAGGTGGACCTTGTTTGCGCCAAGCACCCGGCGCGCCCAGTCGGGTTTTGAACCCTCAGTCTGGAACTGAGCCTCCCTCTAGCGCAGAGCTCGCTCCTGCGGCGCCGCTGGACGAGGCTACCCGGCGCATGGGAAAGTTTGGCGAGATGGAGCTTGCTCGGCTTCGCTTTTCCCTGAATCCTAAACTGGGAAGCGTAGACTTGCGCAGAAAATTGGTTGCTTTCCCCTTTTCCTTAAAAAATTTTTCGACTTTAACGAAAAAAATTGCATGTAGTCCAAAAGATTATTGGATTACCAAGTCTGATCAGCTGCTGCTGACCTGCCAATAAGCGTTTCAAACACACACGCACATCCACGCGCCCCTCCCGCGCGCGCACACACACACACGCCCCGGGGGCTGTGTGCGAGGGAGGCCAGCAGAAGTTACTGGGGTGCAGGGGGCAGCGGGGACTCCTGAGGGTTCAAAAGCGGATCCGTGCCGCCCTGGGGACGCGAGAGCGAGGAGGGGCGGTGGCACGCCGGGGGGGGGGTCGTTTTCCGTGTCTGTGTTGCGCGTGTTGACAGCTGGCTCTGGTCTCTAAGCGCCGAGCGTTGCCACAGGCGGGGGCCGGCATCCGCCATCCACCTTGGCACCCTAGTGGCGAAACAGGACTCATTTGTTTGGTGCAGCGCGGAGACGACCTAGAAGAGACTCAAGTGTGGTTGGGTCGGGGAGCCTCCGCCATCCATTACACCTGCAGCAGATGGCTCGAGGGGTAGAATGATTTTGTTTGTCAGGATCGAGTAGGGAGGAGGGAGAAGGCCGAGCCTCGCCCCCACTCAGAAGCAGTGGCACAGACGCCGCAGAAATGAAAGAAGCCATATTCCTATTATGAAAAGCAACCGTGCTGCTGCCATCTGCGGGAACCTTGGACTCGGCAGTGACCTTGGTACCCGGGCTGGTAAAGACGTGGGAGAATTTGGGGCCAATGCTTTCTAATGCATTTTTGAGGAAATATCTCCCCCACACGCACACACACGCACGCACGCGCGCGCGCACACACACACACACACACGCACACATTGGTATGCACACACAACTGTCTCCAAGAGAAGCACACAAGTGTCGTTGGAGCACTAGTGCCTGAAGCCAGATGTCAAGGAGCTGCTGCCGGTGCCAGCAAAACTGAAAGGAAGGCGCTGGAGCAGAGAACTCCAGCCTCTCCCCAAGAGCTCCCACCACCTGCTGGTGGCCACACTCCTTGCCCAGAGGGCCCCTGCAAATGTGTCCCCCTCCTTTCCACACACAACATGTGCCTTTCTGATCAGTACCCCGACCCAGGCACCCCTGCCTTCCTTCTTGCTACTCTAGCAGAAGAGGCAGCATACACACTCTCCCTAGCAAGCCCTCTGGGAGGGTAGGTGTGACAAAGATCATGCAATCTAATGACAGCTCAGCCTGATTTAATTCTGTAATTTTCTTACTAAACAAGAGAAACTAAAGGAGCTCCTACACAGACAGGAATGCCTTGTGTCCACCCTTCGTACACATAACACTCATTATAATGCTATCTCTATTCTGTCTTACTATATAGATTATTTAGTCACTTCTTGTGAATTCAGGTGTAATTTCACTAATCTAATTTTCTGTTCCAATTCAAGAAATATTCCTTTAACTAGGCCTTAATACTGTCCTAGTTTTTGGGAATGATTAATGTGCAGAAGCATTTTTGAAACATAAGTTCTACTTTTCTATGATTTAATGCCAAATCGGCAATTTGTAGAGTGAAACCACAGACTATCAAATAAGAACCCATTCTAGCTCCAGTTCTGAAGTCCTAGATGAAGATACACCCTAAAACCCCAACAGGAAAGTGAAAAAAATTAACTCCTGCGTTTTGCAAAGAGCTTGTAATACTCAAAGAAACCTTTGTACAGAATGGGGTTGAAGGAATGTTTGTCGTGTGCTCAGCGTGATTTGCTTTTCCTGTACTCATTTTCATTTCCTGTGAGGGTTTCCTTTTTCTCAGACAGAGCTGACTTCGACATGCAGTAGAATGCAGGATTCACTGAGCTGCCACGAGTGTCCTATTTTATTCATTATTATTAGTGATACGGCTTTCTTCATGTATCATACAAATGGATCCATCCATTGCTAGAACACATTTGATCAATTACAGGAAAATCTTTTTTTTTTTTTTTTTTTTTTTTTACAGGAAAATCTTCTTAACAATAAAGAACAAAAAACTGAGTCCAGCAGCAGAATTCTTGGGCCAGTTAGGTTTACTTTAAATAATAGAAGGGAAGATAACTGATCTAAATCCCGTGTTTGAAGGCCATCAAAAGCTTCACTTAAAACAGAATTAGCAAACTTTTGCAATTACTGAGAGTGAAGACAAAATTTTAACCTAATCAAGCTCATTTGAAACACTTTAGATCATTAGTATCTAAAGCCAAGGAAAATAATTTCCAAGATAAATTCTTAAACTTTGCATGAAATGTTTTGATGTTTTTAATACTGGTATTTTGTTAATGACAATTTTATTTTTTAATGACTATTTTAAATGGAAACCTCTAATTCAAATTGTGGGGTAGGGAAGCACATTTGAGCAAATTGGTGCCAGAACCATACCCAAGCAGGTCTCTGAGGCCCAGACGACACCCTAGCCTCGAAGCTGGCACAGAGAGAGGACGGATACAGTAGCCAGGGGCAGCTGGAGTCCCTGCTTTTCTGTCTGCTGCTGGACCACCTATACCGCACCTCCTTTTCGGGAGGAGCTGGCTATAGTTTTCATAGGAAAGACTTGTGAGACAAAGTGATTTGGAATACACGACTTGGCTTTTCCACCCTCATCTGTCATCAGGCCTGGACAAACCCTAGTACCTTCAGATCTTTTCCGACGGAAGCTAAAACCCAAAGAGTATCATATATTCAACTATCACACCTATCTCAGAATGTAGCTGAGTTATATGTCCTTTGATAGACATGCCTTAAACACATATGTATACCATTAGGTCTCACAAATATCACCAACAGTATAAATGTGCCTTTACTATTGGCTGCAGGTTTTAAAATCCTTAATTCTTAAGGAAAACAGTCCAAATCTCTGGCAGCGAGGTTGTGGCCCAGCGCGCTGCCCAGCGAGAGGGCCCAGCCTCCTACTGACATCGGTGAAGTCAGCTCTTCCAACCAGGGTTGAGACTGGGGAGGTGGTACAGAGCCCTAGGGCACCAGCCGGAGCCCATCAAGCCCCAACCTTTGCCTGAGTCTCATCAAAACAAGGGACATAGGCGGCTGCCCGGGGTTTCCCCAAGTATGGACATTGTCCATGCTAGGGGTGTTGTGCACGCATGTCCACTGTCCCTCTGTATTGCCCTGGGAGACTCCGGAAGCAGTAGCTTTGCCCTGCTCGGAGCAAACCCGGTGAGCATGAGGGAGTGAGGGTCCAGGTTCTTGCCGCCTCGAGCCTTCGCAGAGCCAGAGGACTTCAGGTCCACACGCCCCGACGGCTGCGGCGCGTCGCGCGCGTGGCCAGTAGGTGTCGCTGTTTCCTCGCGGCGGAGCTGGCAACCCTGCAAACCGAGCGCTTCTCCGCCTGGACGCGGGCCGGAGCTGGGGAGGAGGCCCTTTGCCAATCGAGCCCTTTCCTAGGAGCCAGCCTTAGCTCACCTGGCCGGGACAGCGACAAGGACTCTGGTCGGCCTAGAGGAGCGCCTTCGAGGAGAGAAAAGAGAGGTGAACGTACAGGGGCGCAACGCGAGGCCTCGACGGAAGATTTTTCTCAAGCTTTTCCATTTCGTGTAGTTTTTGTCACCGAGCCCGGCAGCCCAGAGTGGAGAGAGCATCTCGGAACATCCTGACCTGGGGCGTTCAACCCAGGTTCTATGTTACCTTCAAAAATAAGCCAGAGGTAGAAATCCTAGCTTAGTGGGAGCCAGTCAAAGAAAAAAAGAAAAAAGGGTGTTGGTTTCAATAGTAAGGAAGGCAGGAAGAAAAGAAAGAAAAAAGAGGGAAAGAGGAAGAAAAAAGAAAGGAAAAAGAAGAAAGGAAAACAAGAGAACAGGGAAATAAAAGCCATGCACCGTGGCCTGCACACACGCACACACAAAGTACATACCATCTTGCACACAGGTTTGCACACAGCAAGGCATCTGCATTGTCGCCCCTCCCCCGGCCTGAAAGAGGAGTCAGTGTTTGAAACGTGGCTGTCTTTCCCCCAGGTGGTAATCCTCTTCGGAAACCTAGCGGTTTGCACGTCCAGGAGTCTGTAGTAAAATGCTACTGAGAATTCGGCGCCCTTCTTGGGCGTCCTGCGGCCCCCTGCCTTGGCCTCTATGTGCCGCGGGAGAGATTATAGTTCAGAAGCGTCTTTTTGTGAGTGCGCGCGCTTCAAAAGGAGGGCGCTTGGCTTATGAATACCGAGAGGGACATTTACAATGGGTATATCCTGTAGGTGACTGGAGATTTTATGAGGATTTGCATTGTTTTGTGCAAGGGAATCAATGCTCGAATTTGAAGATGGGAGGGGGGAAAATGGCAATGAATACGCGAAACCAAAACCTGTTACTAAAAGAATTAGCACGCAGAATGGTAAGGCTGTGTGTTGCAATTTACGTTCAAAATCCTGATCTTAAGTACAAACCTGGCAGTATTTTTTTTTTTCAGTCCCACACTATTTGAATGTTGATAAGTAATCAGTTCGGGAAGGGGGGGGATGAAATAAATTAAAGCAAATATCTCATTTCAAGTCCCAAATCCACTGGGATCCGTTCTAGCCTGGACCTTGGGCTTCGTCTCAACTACTGTGTCTCAGAGTACAGGATTGGCCTCGGGGCTGAGTCCTTAAGGGCTGGAGCCTTAATTTCTGAGTAAGGTGGCCAGCATGATCTCAAAATGTCCTTTTACTAAGTTTCATAGAAACTGCCTTCTTTCTTTTGAGTCGTACATCTGTTACACAGTCCTAAATCGTTATTTTCCGCCGAGGCAGAACATTCACCTTTGGGCGACCGACATTGAGCCTTATGGCACATCTAATTAATTAGAGGCTGTGCAGTTCAGGGCGCTGAGATTTTTAGCCTGAAAAGTCTGAGTAAGGTATCTGGCCGATTCTCTCCTCCAGTGGTTTCCTCCACCTCGCCCTCGGGTCCCTCTCGCTCGGCCCTTCGCCTCCTTTCCTCCGCATCTCGCCTCTCCTTTCTCCTGTGCCTCTCCCCCTTTCCTCTCCTCTTCCTTCTCTCTCTCTTTCTCTCTCTCTCGCCCTTTCTCTCGCTCTTCTCCAATTTATTGTCTGATTCTATCCGTTAACTTAAGGGAAAGTACCAAGCGGGAGGCCCAACACTCCTGTCCGGCCAGTGCCCGAGCGCGGGGCGGTTTGGGGAGATGGCGGTAGCGGCCGGGTGACGACCCAAGTGTGGGCGCTGGGCGCAGGGCGGGCGGTAGCCCGCAGCGGAGAGTTGGGGTCCGCGGGGTTGCGGGGCTGACTCAAACACCGCCCGCGGTTGCCGTGATTCGCAGGGACTCGCGTCCATATGGTAATGCTGGACGGGGGAGGGGAGGCGCAGAGAGGAGGGAGGAGAGGAGAGGACGGGGGTGACGGCGGGTGGGAGGGGGCTCGGGCACCGCGCTCTGCTGCCGGGCTGGGACAGAGCATCCGGACCACGGCGGCGGCGGCAGCGGCGCTCCCCACCCTCCGCCGCGACACCCGCCGAGCCAGCGAGCCAGCAAGCCCAGGGCCCTCGGGGTAAGCCAGAGCGCGCACTCGGCGGCGGCGGCGGCGGCGGCGGTGGCGGCGGCGGCGGCGGGGACCTTGCACGCGCTTCGGGTTACTACCATGCGCCAGTAAGGGAGATTAGAAACAGAAAAGGAGATTACAGAGAGATCAGAGATAAGAGGTGTACCTCTCTGTGTCCCTCGTCACACAGTGCGCGCGCACTTGCAGCTGGACACACATGCGTGCCCAGACGGCCCTCCACGCGCCCGCTCCTCGCCGCTGCCATCCGACTGTGCACCGAGGCTCCAGTCCCGCAGCGCGGCCGGGGTGGTGCTCCCGCTCCTGCTCCTGCTCCTGCTCCTGCAGAGGCGGGCAGGTATGTGGGAGAGTCCAGGCAGGAACGAACAGCAGCCAAGATCTACCTGCAGCCAAACTCAGAGATCCAGCCGGGTCCCCGCCCCCACCCCAAACGGGCAGTTCTGTGGCCAGTTGTGGAATCCTGCAATTATTCCTAAAACGTGCCGAAAACGTACTTTGGGCGTCGTGATCTCGCTATATATGGCAAGGTAAAGGCGAGCCTGGAGGATGAGTGTTTCCATTTTTTAATGTTTTACGTGTAGCCATCTGACCACTTTTTATTGGGTAGCATATCATATGAGCACTTTGGTGTAGGCTTGGAAAAACTACAGCTAGAGGTAAGGCTGGAAATGCTGTAAGAATTAAGGGTGCTAAAAATGGATGCTGGAAAGCCGGCCCTCGCAGTGGGTGTGCAGGGGAAGCACATATGAATATGGGGACACGAAAGCGGCGGGGCGGGCTGGCCTTCCTGGGTATCCCTGCAGGTAAGTCACTGGAGGGACCCTAAATACCTGTGCATGTACTTGGGCTTGTCTCACCGAACCAGCTGCATGTGTGCCTGTTTTCTGTTCTTTGTGGCTATGTCATTATGGATTGACTGTTTTTAAAAGATAGCTTTGAAGCTATTTTTAAAGTGGAATAGACACAGATAGACATCTAGATCTATATGTCCTTTTCAAAAGCCATCACACTGAATAGCTCTATCTCGGGAAGAAAAATCCAATTCTATTTAAAAAACAAGAAAAAGAAAGAAAGAATCACCATTGCTGTAAATTCGAGTCAAGGCCTGTATATTCTAGGGCACCTAGGCCGACTGAATACAGCCAACTGTCTTGTTTGTGTACTTGTTTTCATTTCAAAGTCAGGAATTGCGGGTGCATTTCCATCGAGATAATGTGATTCCACCCATATTGAGATAAAAATGAGACTCGATGCATTTGGAATGCAGCAGATACAGTACCACTACAACATGGTTGAAAATGTCTTCCTCGCCGAAGGCTGTCCATTGCTGTGTCTACACATTTAAAATATATCTGTATCTGTATCATATATATATATATATATATATATATCACAATAAGAAATGCTAGAAAGCAATAGGCAGTGACTCCCTATCCCTCAGCTAATTAGCACAAAATTCCCTAGAAATGTTTGGAATCCCTCCACTTATATCTACAATAGCTCAAATGGACTAGCCTGGAACTGGGTTTCTGCTAATGGGAAGTTAATTAAGCGATACAACTTTGAACCTGGAATGATGGGCAGTATTAGTCCATGGAGGGTTGTCAGGAAAGGAAAAAGAATGTGTCTTCTTCTGTTATGACCAATCTAGGACGTTATACATCCGGCAATGCAGACATGATAGATGTACATATTTGGACCCTTAAGTAAACAGAAGCAGGGAGGATGCTGTGTATATTATCAAGCGGAAAGGACAGTAGCAGACACTCGCCAAAAAAATGATAATAATACAGACAGAAAAGGACAACAGAGACAAACAGACATAATAAAATAGCAAAAAGGGGGAAAGGGAGCCAATAAAACGATACAACCTGAAATTTTCAAGAATTAAAAAAATGCAAATATAGCTTTACATATGCATCAGTATTAAAAATAATACACGCTGGAACCAACAGGAGTGGGAGCGGGAGGAGGAGGGGGAGAGGGGTGGAGGAAGAGGAGGAGGGGGAGGGGAGAGAGGGGGAGGGGAGGAGGAGGAAGAATGGAGGCGCCGCGGAGCCCTGATTATACAGGGGCCGCCTTTCTAACCTGTTCTCCGAGCCTGGCGGCTGGCGGTCCTCAGCCGCCCACGGAACGGCAGCCGAAACAACTGTTCCTGAAGGCTACAGCGTTTATTTTTTCTCTTTTGGGGGTTTTGGCGGTTGTTTCAGGAGCTCGCCAACTGGCCCCTTTAATTAAAAGCTTCAATAAAAGGCGATCGCGCCAGGAATGCACCCGCTTCTCTCCGTTCAGGATTTGCATATTTTTTTAATGCCCTAATTTCCTTGATGTATGTAAATGCAGCCGGACGTAGAGGGAGACAGGGAGCTGACGTCAATGGACGTGACCTCGCAGCTAAACCTTGAACGTGAAGCCGGGATGGGGGAAAACATGGAGCGGCTGCGGTGGAGCACGCCAGTGAGCGCGGCTGCACCGGCCGGGCCCAAGGCCGCGGTGCCGGCGCCGGTGCAGCCCCGGGGGAACGTGAGGCTCGCCTTCTCCCGCCCGCCACATACGTGATGGTCATCCTGGCCTCCAAGCCCCTTGGAATACGTGTTCCTTTGCTTCCCCCCCCGGAAATCGCACCCTAAAACAACAAATCGAAATCAACAGATAACGCACTGAACGCGTCCCTCAGTGTTTTAGAACATTACTCGCTAGCTTATCAGAAAGAAGACTAACAGTGGAACGGGTTTTCTTCTTTTATTTTTCTTTTTGGTTTCTCTGCAAGAAGGGGAGAGGGAACCACAAAAAAAGCAGCAAATCATTCCTAAAACATGATAAGTTACACACATTCCCAGTAGAAAGAGGTAAACTGTACATCTGACAGGTGAGGACTGCTCGTTTGAGGACCTATTTACCTGTTCACTCATTATGCGCGGTGGCTTCAGGAACAACGGTGCCAGGAGCGCGCGCTTTAATGTGATGGGAGTGTCGTGTGTGTGTGCGCGCGCGCGCGTGCGCGCTGAGAGGTGCTCGAGCGGATGGGCCCCGAGGCTGGCGCCGCGAGTGAGGGGGAGAGCGGGATCCTTCTGTGGTCGCGGATGGGACGGGTCTCTGCAGCCGCGCGGGCCGAGGCTCCGGGGCAGGGATTCCGTTTCTCCTCTTGAAAGAGGAGGCGCGAACGGGAGCGGCCCAGCCTCCGACTGCATTGTCCGGGGAGAAAAGGCCGGGTCTCAACCGTGCCGGGTGCCCAGCGCGGGACGATGGCTTCGCGGGCTGCGGGGTCCTGGCTAGCGGGGCGGGGTTGGGCCTCCCCGGGTGGCGGCGCCGGGCCCCGCGCCGCTCCAGCCGGCAAGCTCGGGCTGCCAGGCTATGGTTTCCGTCGCTGCCCCTAGCAGCCCCAGCTTTGTTTCTCGCCATGCAGCGGCCGCCGGGTCCCACGCCCGCGGGGCGCGTGTGCGAGCGCGTGCGCGGGGCGCGCAGCCGGCGGGGCCGTGCCAAGGACACGCGTGGTTGTCCTCCCGGCGCACTTGGCGGGAAAGCGGCGGGATGCGGGATCCGGCCGCCTCCGCTCCCCGCGGGCTGCATTTACATACGGGCCACTCGGCTGCATTTTCGCCTCCCCGCCCCGCCCCGCCCCGCTCCGCGCGTCCCCCAGCCTGGTCGCACGCGCGCAAGCTCCGAATGGCCGCCCGGGGCGCAGACCCCGCGCACAGGCACGCAGGCCCGGGGCGCGCGGCCAGTCCCGGGGGCGCGCAGGCTGGGCGGGAGGATTCGGGCGCCGCCTCCCCGCCCCCCGACCCGAGCTGCACCCCAGCGGTGTGCAGCTCGCTCAGCGAAGCCCACCTTCCAGGGAGCCCCCACCCTCGCCTTCCCTATCCTTCCGCACACTCACACCCTCCCTCCGCCCT
>PVKA01026530.1:0-31620 GCA_004027165.1 Ctenomys sociabilis | reverse complement strand
GCTGACACTCAAGTGTAGACACACTTGGCTCCCCGAGGTGGCGCACCAAAGGACTGAGACTCCTCTGCCTGATCTCCCGGAAGTCCCTTGGCCCTTAATCTATGTCACAGGACGCCTACACTCCTATCACAACTCTCCACATAACCTTCTTCACCCTTCAGATCCACCCCCTTACCTCCCTATATGTACACCTGCACTTCCGCAATAAATTAGATCTGCACCATCAGCCGGTCTCCGCGATCATCAGTCGCGTCGTCTCTTACCTGCTGTGAGGCCCTCCGCCTCATTACTATATAATTAATATAGTGCCTAACACTAATAATGAAAACACTCAAACGTAAGAATTTTTTTTTTCTATTTGAAGAATAACAATGTAGCATTTATTGAGTGCTTATTATGCTGAGCATTGTTCTAAGCATTTAAATTGTTTTTTATTAATATATATCTGTGGTATATGAGGAATACATTCATTGTGAGTAGTTGTATGTGTACACAGGAAGTTTTTGAATTTCTCATAGTATTTAAAAGCCACAATATTATCATGTTGCATGCTATAGACAATTTGAACACTTTCTTGTTATATTGTGCTGTACTTCTGTTTTGTTTTTCTTTGCCTTGCTACTACACTAAACCACTTTTTCTGGCTTTAGAATGTTGGAAGAAAAGGAAGAGCCAGGCTTTCTCACTGGTTTAAAGATACCTGCCCCATGGGCCGCTGGGAAGACTGTGGAAACAGTACATCCTGTTAGAGACAACTATAAATTCAAAGAAACTGTCCATATCCCAGGAGCTCGCTGCCTGTATCTGAGATTTGACAGCAGATGCTCCTCGCAGTATGACTATGACAAAGTAAGCAAGAACTGAGTTATATTGCTTCTACCTGTAGTAAGCTGATTTCTTAGGTGCTTCTTATTTTTCTTTGCTGCTGGTCGCCATTCCTGACTTATTTCTGTCTGCAGATATCTCTAAGGAGGACTTTCCTAAAAAAGTGCCCCAAACGATAGTGGTTGAGGGAGCCAGAAAGCCACTAACTCTGCACTCTAAAACAGTGTTCTGATGACATGTTGAAAGTGTCCCTTTGTAAACCTTTAAAAGCTTAGATCTTAGTCAAAGGAAATTTTCACTTTGCTGACCTGCCTTTCCTCTGTGTTTATAATTCCTGTAGATGAGTGATGGCCATTCATCTTGAAAGATCTTACTGCCCAATTCTTGAGACTTCTCATGTATCTTCTGGAGAGAAAGTGGCCTTTTAGAAGGGTTTAAGATGTGCTGGGATCTGGCTAATATGTAGTTACATATTTCTTCTTCCCTGCTGTTACCTGAGAGTAGTTTCCGACCTGGTGACTGAACAATGATAAAGAAAGGATGAGCCGGGCGTGGTGGCGCAGGCCTGTAATCCCAGCACTTGGGAGGCTGAGGCAGGAGGATTGTTGTGAGTTCGAGACCAGCCTGAGCTACAAAGTCAGCTTAAGGCCAGCCTGAACTGCATAGTGAGACCCTGTCTCAAAAAGACAAAAAAAAAAAAAAAAAAAAAAAAAAAAAAAAAAAAAAAAAAAAAAAAAACCACATTAAAAAAAAAAAAGAAAGGAATCAAAGATGGATATGGTGACCATGACTGAATCTTAGCATTTGGGAGGCTGAGGCAGGAGGATCACTGTGAGTTCCAGGCCAGCTGAGCTATATAGCAAAACCCTGTCCCAAAAATAAAGCAAAACAAAATAGGAAGCATTTTAGGGGCTGAATTATAATTCATCATGTTAAACTTATGAGGAAAGGCTAATAAAATTGAGATATATATGATGAGCAGGAACAACTTGGGGATTATTTAATAGCTTTGTACACATAAAATAGCACTGTTCCTACTATCTTTATGTAGCTTTCTAGCTATGAGTTGTCTCGGTCCCCTGTGAACTAAGGGTAGATGGTTTTAAAACCCATCAGGGAAAGTTTTTAGAATAAAAATAAAAAACTTCTTAACTAAACCTGCCATGAGATAATGAAGTTATAGAATGTTCTCCATTGTCTTTGATGAGAGTCAAGAGTCCCAGGTGTCTGTAAGATTTAAGATTTGTCCCCAAACCTTATTATAACTAAAAACAGAAAATCTAGAAGATGGTCTTTGATGGGCCTTTAAAAGTGCATTACTCAGCATCATTCTGGCCTGCTTCATGGCTCACAGTATTAGCCACCCCATTCCCTAGGTTCTTTCGGAGTGACTAAAGTGAGTGGAAGAATTGCTCTCTTTTAATTGGAGCAATTTTGTCTCTCCTTTAAAAACAGTAATTTCCATCTTATATGTGGTAACTTACACTTATAGTATATATTAGTGGTAATGATAAAGAACAGAAAGGTTCACTGCATGGATAAAAGTGCATTTACTTTTCAGTGATCGCTGGCTGGTGTCAGCAAAAGGTCCAAAGGGTAAGAAATCACAAAACAGTAGGGGTCTAGGGTGGGGACAGCACTTAGATGCAAATTTATTTATTTATTTATTTATTTATTTATTTATTTATTTGAGACAGGGTCTCACTATACAGTTCAGGCTGGCCTTAAGCTCACTTTGTAGCTCAGGCTGGTCTCGAACTCACAACAATCCCCCTGCCTCAGCCTCCCAAGTGCTGGGATTACAGGCATGCGCCACCACACCTGGCCCCTAGATGCAAATTTAGATGCAGTGTGAGGTGATCAGTGTACTGTAGGAGATAGGGCTTGGTATTTACAGAAGCCAGAACTTTGCTTTTCCCCCGGAAGTATATGAAGAAGTGAGCTATCCCTGTTTCTCCATATTAGAGACTCAGTTGATGGGATGTTAGTGCATAGCCTTTATGGAAGAAAAGTGTTGATACAGGAAAACTAACCCAAGAAGGAACAGTCCCCTTTCTCACCCAAGTGTGTGTTTTCTTTTTATCTATTAAGCAACATTCTAAGTATGTATGGCTTATTTTCAATTTGTTGCATTTTCATAAAACTTTATTCACCTTTTTTTTGGTGCATTTATTTTATTGTGTGGGATATAACCATCTTTCCATCTGTATTTGCTTACTTTATTACTTTTGGGGGGTCTTAAGGGGTCAAACTCTAGTATTAATGAGTTATATGTTATTGATTAGTATTAAAATAACTATTAAAAATTTTTGTATACATATAGCTCGGTATAACTAATATGAGGTTCCAAAGCCAATTAAAGCATGATAATATGAAAAGTACATTTCTTGTTTTAATCATTGTTATTTCTCTGTGGCTGTCCTGTAAATACCAACAGCTGATTGCCTCCAAATTAGTATCAATTATACCTAAGAAAATCAAGAAATATTGGTTAGATTATAATGATACCAGTGCCTGGTTATAAATGTATTTTTAAACAAATATTTTTGCAGCCTTTTTATTTGTAGATGTTGTTTTTGTTTTTCTTTTACAGTCTAACAGTCTATTTTCTGTTTTGAAGTTGGTGATATACGCGGGGCCTAACACAAACAGTAGGAAGGTTGCTGAATATGGAGGCAACACTCTGGGATATGGCAGCCGTAGTGTCTTAGGAACTGGTTGGCCGAAGGACTTGGTGAAGGTATGGTATCCAGTCACAATGGCTTTCTAGAACAGAAAATTGAATTTACATTCCTTGTGGGCTCATGTACTATACTTATCATAATTCCAGAAAAACACAAGGCCCTGTGGCCTTTATCAAAGTGTGTCTGCTCAGAATGACCTCATCCATGCAGAATGACAGGGCCTTCACTCCTAGAACATCAGACTCCTGCCTTCTCAAGGGTCAGGCTTTCTTCCACAGATCACTCTGTGTGTGGAGGAGCTGCTAGTTCTCCCAGCTCACTTCTTCTCTAGACTATGATGATAAGTAGCATAGAACCACAGGGCCACTGCAATTTAGATGCAAAGGAATTTGGGCCTTTGGAGACAATTGATGACCCATTCCCAAACTGATACAATTAGAACTGCTTTGTGATCTGGGTCCTCTGATTACTTGCTAATAGTATCTGCTGAGAAAATGAATATGAGCTCAGTTGCCCATAAGACCTAAAAATGGCTCCTAAATTAGCTTCCTGGGCCTTAATTTAGTATTCATCACTCACTTTCTTTAATTCAACCATAGATAGCTAGTTACCTCCAGGTGTAGTTGGGCTGAGTCCAAATCAGAATCAGCATACTCTTACCTGTTCTCTGATTCACTGCAATTTGTTCCTTACTCATGGAGCTGGTTTGGAAATGCTAGATAATCTGGCACAGTGGTCTTCAGGTATACTGGTCATTTGCTAGCCTGTTGACACAAGTGACATGGGAAGAGTTAGGGAAGGGCAGAAAGAATAGAGGTATGAGGCATTTTTTAGAAATTATGCTTAAAATTTGATTAATCTTTACTCTGGTCCTGAGTTGAACAGTTGAGCCCCTCTTACAGATGTCTAATTCCAAAGGTTAGGAGGGACATGAAAGGTTAGTATGTAAAAGAAAAGGGATGGAATTGAATAAAAAAGTAGATAAAAAGGAGTGAGACAAAGCCGGGCCTGGTGGCGCATGCCTGTAATCCCAGCACTGGGGAGGCTGAGACAGGAGGATTGTTGTGAGTTCGAGACCAGCCTGAGCTACAAAGTGAGCTTAAGGCCAGCCTGAACTGCATAGTGAGACCCTGTCTCAAAAAAAAAAAAAGGAGTGAGACAATGCTGTGAGCCTTTTGAAAGTACATCTCTGAAATTCATTGCTCTTTCAAAAGTTTCGTGTCTTGTTTTTAAAGTGCATTTTCCCCCCTTAAATTTAAGGTGGAAGGAGATACAGTCACATTCTCCTTTGAAATGAGAAGTGGCCGTGAGCACAACACTCCTGATAAAGCAATGTGGGGCTTTGCTTGCACAGTTCGCGCTCAGGTACTTGAATCTAACCACTACTGTGGGCAAAAATGTACTTTTTACTATGTGCCTTGGTTACACCCTTCATATTTGCCTCGTAAAGGGCAGAATATGAACCACTCTTTCTTCCATCTCTTCTATCTGGCAGTAGTAAACTACTCACAGTTAGTAGTGCTTTTATGGTATAAAAGGAGCTGTGATCTAAAATCAATTTAGCTGCACAGGAATAACCCATTATTAGGGACTCTGTCTTCCAGGCTTGGAGAGATGATCTGACTTCTACCTATAGGGACAAAGAAGGTTCAAACACTCAGTAGAAGTATGCCCTTGAGCAGCAAGACCCTGTTTCAAAAGAAATAAAAGGCCCCCCAAAAATAAGAAAAGCACTTGAGAGCCAGCAGGTTGGACATGTGGGAAGGTTGGGGCAGAGTTCCATAAATTTATGGCCAGCCAGCCTAGGCTACATAGAAAAAAGAGGTTAAGGGAGAGAGGAGGAAAGAGGTGAAGGAGGAAGAGGAGGAGAGAGAGAGAGAGAGAGAGAGAGAGAGAGAGAGAGAGAGAGGAGAGAGAGAGAGAGACTGACTTGAGTTCTGGGTTTTAAGAGTAGTAGGAATTCTGCTAGCCTCTCTAGATGTGGATTTTTAAAAAAGTATTTTAGACTTAGCAGCTGCTTAAAGTTAGCCAAGCTCTACAGTGGGAATCTGTGCTAGCTCCACAGGAATCTTTGTTTTGTCCTCTCATAGAATAATGGCTGGTACACAGAGGACACTTCTTCAATGAATTCACTATAGACATTGACAATATCATAGTTTGAGTACAGAATGGAGGCGAGCAAAACATACTAGTGATTTGTAGTTGGAGAGGCTCAGCAGAGAGGAAACTACTCAAAAAATCTAGGCTTCTTGAAGCACATGATTCGTGCTGTTTCTAACATAGAATCTGACCACTATTCTCTCTCCAGAATTTGTATTGAGACCTCACTCAGTGGTCATTTCAGAGCCACCACCTACTCATGATATTGGGTGCTGTACCTGTGTCCCATAGCAAAGGCACAGTGCTGCTGTGTAAGCCTCTTGCTGGGCACAGTGTCCTGTGGTGTGACACAGGTGACAGCACTCTGCCAGAATCCACTGACCAGTGTGGTTTGCTCCTGTCTGCATTGTAGGAGTCCTCGGAGGATGTCTCAGGAGGCCTGCCCTTTCTGGTAGACCTGGCTTTAGGTCTGTCTGTGTTAGCTTGTTCCATGTTAAGAATCCTGTACAATGGACCAGAAATTACCAAAGAAGAAGAAACCTGTCAGGAGTTATTGCGATCCAAACTTTTACAAAGGTAACAAAAGGGTTCAGATTGACTTTGTTTTGCGCACAAAGAAGAAAGGACTTTCTGTGGAAAGATGCCGTTGGTACATTTCCCAGTTAACTGTGCCCACTACCTGACCATCTCATGGGTGTCACTGTAGCTGAGAAATAAATGAAAATGACACCATAATGCTTTTTTGACCCTTAATTTACATCTCTGAACCACATGAACTTTTTCCAACCAAATATTATACAGTGAAATTGAAGGATCCCCAAAAGAATTGATAGCCTGTGATAAGCAAGCATATGCCAAAAATTTTTTGTGGAGTCCAGGTTAACCATGAAATTCTTTCCAATTTTCTGTAAGTTTAAGTTTCTTCATAATAAATGTTGAGATAGGGGCTTGCAGGTTAGCTCAGTTGTTAAGCGCTTACTTGGACCAACCCAGTCAGGCACAGGAGACCGTGGTTCAATCCCTAGCTCCACATGCCTTACTAGACCCACCCTTAAGGCAGCCTGAGCCAGCTAAAAAAAATGTTGAGATAGAGTCCCAAAATGTACAGTAAGTTCTTATACACTTATTTTTCTTTAACTTTTGGAAAAGGTTATAATAAATATGTACACATCACATGATCCTTCATAACATTTGTTGTATTGGCAACCATCAAGTAGCTTTCCAGTAATCTTTATTTTTATTTTTATTGATTCATATTTGCAGTACATAATGGCTAGATTTATCATGGAGAGCTGAAACATGTTCATAACACCTTTGCAAGGAAGTGAAGGGTCTTTTTTCTTTCTGTCCAGGTGCCAATGGCAGGTTGAGGCCAATGGTGTCATCTCTCCTGCCCTTACTCCAAGCCCGTCGCCACTGCCTCTGACCATTGAGGAAGACCGAGAATTCACTTATCCCTCAGATGTGCTTGTGCCCCCTGTTGGAAGCTATTTTGACCTGCCCCGAATCAGACTGCCTCCAGGGATCATGATAAAGCTCAGGGAAATTTCTGGGCGTGCTAGACCTCAATTTAGACCAAGTATAAAGTATGTAGCTAGCATTTTACTTTTCCCAATAAGAAAAATTATTTAGATAATGAAGGGCTGTGTTTCTCTGTATGACCTAGGAAAAAGAGGTTCTTGTGAATTTTATGCTTACTTGGTGGTGGGTCCTGGCTTATGAAAGGCCATGGCTTTGATTCCTAGTGCTGCAAAAAATTCAGTTAAAATTTTGTGTTTAATGAATGTGAAGCAAGTGCTCTGAAGAGCCTACCAGGTGGCATTTCAGCTCATGGTTTTCATCCAAAGTATGGTTCTCCAGTCAGCAGCATTAGTATACTTAGGACCTGGTTAGTACTCAGACCCCATTTCACAGCTCTGATATCAGAAACTATGAGGATGGACTCAGTGAGCTGGGTCTTAAAGTGTCCTGTGTGATTCAGATGCACGCTAAAGTTTGTCAGCTTCTAGGACATTCCTAGGTAGTTTGACCTTCTACTAATACTCAACCTCTACTCTGATTCCAGAGTGTAGAGATATGTCTTTATTTTTCCTATAGAAATACTGAATATTAAGTCATATAGCATACACATGTGTTTGTGGTATTCTTGTTTATAAAGTCTGCTTTACAAGCTTCTGTCCTGCCTTCTAAAACAAGATTGGCCAATTCAGAGAAAAAAATTTAGAGAGTGAATGGAGTTTTACATGAAAGAAAAACAGTCTCAGTGGAATAAGCACTTCCCTGGCAAGTACAAGGGCCTGAGTTCAATTCCCAGTTCTGCCAAAAAAAAGAAAGAAAGAAAAACAGAGGGCTAGGGATATAGCTCAGTAGCACAAGTGCCTGCCTACTAAGTGCAAGGTCCTGAGTTTGATTCCTGGTACAGAGAGAGATGGAGAGGGAGGAATAGAGAGGGAGAGAAAGAAGGAGAGGGAAAATGGGGGGAGAAAGAGAGACAGAGAGAGAGTGAGAAAACACACATTATTCTCAGCCAAACATCTATACACACTAAATATACCATAAGCCTTAATACTATATGAATTCATTCATAGATAAAAGGTGCTAAAGACCTTTTTTTGGGGAGGGGGGACCTTAGACCTGTTCCAGCCCTGATAAGACTCTAACTCAACATATATAAATCATAGTAAATGAAGTATCTGGAACTTTAGTGTTCAGCTTTATTAAGCCAGTGATAATTTTATCAGTTAATATACTAAATTGTTAGGCAACATGTAACACCTGTAACAACACTTTAATATTCATGTTTCTCATCTATTGTAATAAATGAACCATGGTGAATGTTTAATATATTTAAATTAAAACCTGCATTCTTTAACCTGTAGAATAATGTTCTGGTGAGTTCAGAGCAAGGCATATCTGACTAGTTTCCACTGTAATCATAGAGAAGTGATTCAACCAGACGTGATGGAAGAAATGGTGGTATCCTGTGTTATTAAGCACTTGAACTTGGTGGATGCACTGCAATCCCTAATAAATTTCCAGTATCAAGAAGAACATGCTGAGGAATATGACTTGTTGTGTAAAATTATGGGTGAGACCTTTAAGAAACTCAATGCCATGGAGAGACAGCTACAGGTATTGAACACTAAAACATTGATATGTGTCTTGTAACTGCCACAAACTATTTCCTCCTGGAAAGTTAAAGAAATGTAACATGATGTAAATGTTTCTAACTGCAATTAAAAAATGAATTTCTGAAAATAGGGATTTTTTTGCTTTCATTCTGTCTATGTTTACACATGGTGTTGCCTTCATGTCTCCTTCAGAGTGTTGCAGAACTGGAACAGAAGTGGCAAAGTGAGGTTGAGGATGCCATGCAGGGAAAACTGGAAAACAGTATGCCTTTCTTCTATGATTACCATTTCAATGAGGTAAGTAAAATGTATGGTCCACCACTGGGGCATTGCAGTTTCTAAAGCAAAGGTATACAGCCTGAGGACACTGTGTACGTGAGTGCGTGTGTGTGTGTGTGTGTGTGTGTGTGTGTGTGTATCATGTCACTTCCTGAAATCAACATGGCAGTATCCAAATAATTGTTTTAAGCTTTTACTGAGTCTAAAATTATAATTATTGGGGCCACGGGGATGGCTTAGTAGAATAAGTGCTTCCTTGGCAAGCGCAAGGGCCTGAGTTCAATCCCCGCTTCCACAAAAAAAAAAAAAAAAGTAAAATTATAATTATTAAATTTTACTCTAAAGCCTTGATATGGGAAAAAAAAAAAAAAAACAGAAATAGAAACCTCAAAGAAATCCCCAAAAAGTAGCCCATGCCATTTTAAATAACTACAATACCAAGTAACTTAGAAATATGTTTTAATTATTATTTTGTATTCTCTTTAAAATAAAAAATGTTTTAAAAAGGAAAAAAAAATGTGCTCTAAGCATAGAAGTGTGGGCCTAATGGGTGGTGTTTGTTCCCTGGCATTTTCTGTTTGTTTTTCCCCTCTCTCTCTCTCTCTCTCTCTTTTTGAGGAACTGGGGATTGAACTCAGGCCCTTGTGCTTGCCAAGGAAGCACTTATTCCACTGAGCCATCTACCCCACCCCTTCCTGGCATTTTTCTGTTCCCTTTAACAAATAAGTAAAATTTGGTTGTTGTTCATTCTGTATGCCATCTTTTCTTGATTTTCCCTTCTTTAGAACAAAATGAAAGAACTAGAGCTTTTGTGTTCAATGAAGGAAGTCTCCTTTGATGGAAATGATCTTGAAAACATGGTCCTATCGCTGAGGTTAGTGAAATTAATCATTGTTAAGGTGAATAAATCACCCTAATGCTAGAAACACATCGTGAAGATCTTCAGAGGCTTTTTTTTTTTTCTCAAATGTTGTGGAGTTGTCAAATCTTTTAGAGTTAAAATGCTTTTGGTAAGCTGACAGTTTTGATTTGAAAGTTCAAAGGCATCTGAAGCAGAAAAGGGCTTAGAAGCATCCCAGAGTTTGTAACACTGTTCCCCTACGGTGGGGCTGGGGCTGGTAAGCAATATTTATTAAATTGCTCTTGCTTAATTTACCTTCTATTTCTATCCTTTGCTATTTAAAAAAAATGTTTTTGGTAGGCTGGAGAACCCTTCAATACATGTCAGTCTTTCTTTATAGGGAGAAATTCCTGCAAGAGGTGAATTCTATTATCCAGAAACCCTCACACCCACTGGCTAAGACAAAAACACTAGTGAAGAGTCTCATGAACAGAGCAGAGCTGCTGCTTCATGTGACCATTGCAGCCCACTCAGGCCTCACCAGGAGCATCTCGGGAACCCCAGCAGAGACACCAGGTACTGTTCCAAGAGCCCTCCAAGGTTTCTCATGTAATTCTATTCTTAAAGTAGGAATTGGCTCCTTTTCATTATTTTTTTGTGATAGTGGGTGTTGAACTCTGAGCTTCACACTGAGTTACATGTTGAGGGTCCCTTCCTCCTTAATTTTTTTTTTTTTTTTTTGAGACAACATCTTGCTCAGTTGCCCATCTTAGGCACATACTTGTGTTCCCCGTCTCAGCCTCTCAAAGTGCTGGGTTACGGGTGGTGCCACCACAGCAAAGGGCTCTTATCTCAGCAATGATAAACCAGTAGTGTCTAAGAGACAGCAACATCTTCAGAGATTACATATGAATATTACAATTATACTGTCTTTGTTCAGACAGACACAAAGTGACTTTTTCGCTTTCTCAATTTTGTTGTTGGATATATATATATATATATATATATTTAGTATAGGGTCTACAAGGTCTCACTACACAGCTTGGACTTGTAGTGATCCTCCTGTTTTCAGCCTCCCCAGCACTGGGATTACAGGCATGTGTGATCATACCCAGATTCAGTGGCTGGGAAGGCAAATGCCCTGGGTTCTGGGATCTGCATAGCATGAGGTACCAGGAATCGAATCCCGGTCCCTACGCTTGTAGTCCACTGAGCTATCTCACCAATCCCTGAATCTATTGAAAATTTTGACCCAGGGAAGAGCCAGTTGGACAGTGCCAGGTCTGATGAGTAAGGTGGATGAGGACACCCCATAATGTTTGTATGTGACACTTAGAAGCAGCATTCACCATACTTGTGATCACATCTTATGAAGACACCCATGAAAGATGACTTCAAGAAGTGCTTCAAAAAGTGGCAAGAATGAGATGGAGGGAGGGAAAGAGACGAGAGAAAGTAAAAGATAAAAAAATTAAGATAATATATATCCAACAATGAATGTAATCATTAGTACTGCAAACGTGTACTAATAAACATTTTAAATTTTGTGGAAGTACAAATGAAAAAAAGTAACAACATGGGATAATTATGTTTGAAGCAAAGGAGAGTATCTTTTGTTTATGGCTTTCTTTTTTGTTTTTTGAAACAGGATCTCACTATGTAGCTCAGGCTGGTCTTGAACTCTTAGGATTCTCCTGCCTCTGCCTTCTGAGTGCTGGGATTATATGTGTACACCTAAAGGAGAGTATTTTGAGGATTAATGGCAATGTGTCTTTCACTGTAACACATTTTTAAAAAAATGTTTTCATTATGTATGCCAGGGAGGTGGCTTAGTGAAATAAGCACTTCCCTGGCAGTGGAAGGGCCTGAGTTCAATCTCCAGTTCCGCCAAAAAAAAAAAAAATAGTATGTATTTTGTTACCCTGTGTATAGTAATAACCAAAGTGGAACTCTCCCAACTGGCAAAAAATAAGCAAATACATGTAAGATTAAGGAGAAACAGGCCTTATCTTGGGGGGAAAAATGGATCTGGGTTTATTTGAATTAAGAATTTTGTGCTTCCAGCTGGGTGTGGTGGCTTATACATGTGATATTAGCACTTGGGAGGAGGCTGAGCTAGGATGAACTTGATTCAAATTTATAGCTAGCTTGGACTACATAGTGAGTTCAAGACCAGCCTGAATTGCAGAGCAAGACCCTGTCTCAAGAAAGAAAAAGAGAGAGAGGGAGGGAGGGAGGGAGGGAGGAAATTTTTGCTTCCAGAAATTATTATCTGACCCCTTCTTGCTTCTTGTAGTATTTATGTTGAAATAAACATTGATAGGTATAAAATTTTCAGCTTTTCTTTGAGAAATCGACTTAATTGTTCAAGCTATAGTAATTTTTAACCTAATATTTTGGTTTAAAAAAAGTGAAATAGGGCTGGGGAGATAGCTCAGCAGCACCTGCCTGGCAAGTGCAAGAACCCAAGTTCAACCCCCAGTACTGCATGCTGTGAAGATCCCAGAACCCAGGCGCATGCCTTCTCAGCCACCAAAACTAGGCATGGTGGCACACACCTCTAATCTGGAGAGGCTGAGACAGGGGGATTGCTAAAGTCCAAGCTGTATAGCGAGACTCTGTATTGAATGAATAAATAAATAAATAAGATAAATAAATTGAAATAGGTGTGGGTACACCTGCTTACTGTCCCAGCACTTCTTAAACTAAGGAACATGAGTTCAAGGCCACCCCTGACTATATGGCAAGCTCTAGGCCAGCCTAGACTACATAATTAAACCTGTCTTTAAATTTAAAAATTGTAGCCGGGCGTGGTGGCGCATGCCTGTAATCCCAGCACTAGGGAGGCTGAGGCAGGAGGATTGTTGTGAGTTCGAGACCAGCCTGAGCTACAAAGTGAGCTTAAGGCCAGCCTGAACTGCACAGTGAGACCCTGTCTCAAAAAGACCAAAAAAAAAAAAAAAAAATTTAAAAATTGTGGGCTGGGGAGATAGCTCAGTGGTCTAAGTGCCTGCCTGGCAAGTGCAAGGAGCCAGGTTTGGCTCAAGGACTTGGGTTTGATCCCCAGTACCACGTGCCCTCTGGTCTGGCCCTGAGTACACAGTGCCAGCCACTGAAACAGGACATGGTGGCACCTGCCTGTAATCCCAATGCTGAGGAGGCTGAAAACAGGAGGATCACTACGAATCTGAGCTGTATAGTGAGGGCTTGTACCAAATACATTAAAAGAAAAGATTAAATTTAAAAATTGTCCTAAAACCCATGAGTATGCTGTTGTAGCTAGATTGGTACCTGAATGCCATTAGAAGCAAAGATAAGGGCAAGGGAGACGGCTCAGTGGAATAAGCGCTTCCCTGGCAAGCGCAAGGGCCTGAGTTCAATCCCTGGTTCCGCTAAAAAAAAAAAAAGAAGCAGCAGCAAAGATAAAATTTGGTAGTTCTGTCACAGTTAGCCATTTCAGTAACTTTACAAGTTGCAAATTGGGTAGCAGAAATGTGAACCTTTTTTTGCTTTTTCTTCCAGCTTGTAAATCAGCTTCCGAAACAAAGGTGATATCTCATGCTGTCCGACAGCCTGTTTTTCTTCGCAGCATGTCGGCTCCTTCTGACCTGGAAATGATTGGTAATGAAGATTTGGAATTCACTAGAGCAAATCAGAGGTAAATGGCTAATGGCCAGGGCTAGATACCCACGTAAAGCTGAGAACATTCCTCAAAACAAGCTATTTTGTTTTCTCTATAGGCGTCGTCATGTGACCAGCCACCGCAGCAGCTCCTTTACACTCCTGCAGTCACTGGCCATTGAGGACAGCAGGGACAAGCCCACCTACAGCGTCCTCCTGGGGCAGCTGTTTGCCTTCATTGGCACCAACCCTGACCAAGCTGTATGTGACACTGTGCAGACTGCAAATGGATGGCACCTGATTAGCTGGGTCTTGTGACAGTTAACAGGAGTCAGCAGCTTCCTTCTCCCACATTTCAGGTGTCCAGCAGCAGCTTTCTTTTGGCTGCACAGACAAGGTGGCGGCGGGGAAACACTCGAAAGCAGGCCCTGGTGCACATGAGGGAATTACTGACTGCTGCTGTGAGAGTTGGGGGAGTGACACATCTTGTGGGGCCTGTGACAATGGTCCTTCAGGGAGGACCCAGGTCAGTTGTTTTCTGAACTGTTGTCAGTTGTTCAAACAATCCTGTCCAGATTGGGGAAAAGCCATTCCACAGATTATTCTTGGGGCCACAAAGATAGTGTGGTTTGCTAATGTTTTCGTTAAGATACTTTGTTTTTGTATATGTGGTATGTGACTTTACAACAATTGCAGTATAAAAGTTTCGGGTTTTTTTGTTTTTTTGCAGAACTGGGAATCAAACTCAGGCCCTTGCGCTTGCCAGGGAAGCACTTATTCCACTGAGCCATTAACCTGGCTTTCTTTTCTAAATTCCATCCTGTTCTCTGTTCCTTGAGAATTTATTATATAAACCATAAATAATTAAACAGCTATTTAATTCTTTTTATACATATAAATAGCATATATATAAACATATGATTTTTGTTATACATGCTTTTTTAGAATTATGATCGTTCAGTATATCTTGTATCTCTTTTTCCAGTCATTACCTATGGCCTTCTTTTTTTGCTTTTTATTTTTTGAGACAAGTTCTCACTATAAAGTATAGGCTGGTCTTGAACTCACTATGTGACCCTTGCTGGCATCAAATTCTGGGCATCTTCTTGCCTCAGCCTCCCAAGTGCTGGGATTACAGGTGTGTGCCACTATACTTGGCTTACTTTGTCATTTTAAAGAACTTAATAGTCTCTATTATATGGATGATCTTTATTGGTGGACTAAGGTAGTGTCTTATTATATAGTCCAGGTTGGCTTTGAACTCAGTGATCCTCCTGCCTCAGCCTCCCAAGTGTGTACCACCACACCTTGCTATTTTTTTTTTTTTCACACCAAGCTATTTTAAAAATCTAAATCATTCTCTCCTGAGAACACATGATGCAGTCATGGATTTCTTTCTGTCTTTGGTTTGCTTTGGTTTTGGCTTTTCAATAGTGCTGTGGTCAGCATCCTTTTAATTATATTTTTATATACTCTGTGATTATTTTTATTAGCTAAATTTCTAAAAATATGGGAATAGATACTAATTATTGATAGGAAGATTTTGTAACTTATTTGGGCAGTTTTTCTACCTGAGTTCCCTGCTGGTCTTCAGAGATCCTGAAGTTGAGATAGCAAAGGCTATCTCATGGGTCTTGTGCTGAGTCCTAGCACTTGCTTGTTCCCCCGTCACTTCTTTGAGGAGCTGTGGCCAGCAAGCAAAGGGTCAGTGGCTAGCAGCAAATGTGCTCACTGAGCATTAAAATGAATGTTTTGGGAAATTTTGTTAACCAAGAGAGGTCAGGCAGTTTCTGATCTCAATAACACCCCCAAATCCCAGTGGCTTAAAAGACAAAAATTCATTGAGTAGCATTAACAAGTATCACAGCTTACTTTCAAAATAAGTTTTCCATAGCACTGATAGCACTTTTCCTTTCTACCTCAATTTTTTAATGTCATCTGTCAAAAAGTGAAAAAATGCATAAAAATCTAAAGAATAAAATTAAAATAACCTATAAACCCACCTTCCCAAGACATGTATTATCATGTTGGTGTATTCTTTGTTCTAACTATAGATACCCACTATAGTGTTTTTAGAGGTTATATAGCACTATATCATATAGTCTTTATAACCATTTCCCTATTTTAAACCTTGTATAATTTTATTAATTTTCTTTTCCTATTATAGATAAGAATATGTTGTTTTTCTTTGTAGATAAATTCTGACAATTTCAGTCCTCATTATCAGTTTCTGTAAAATTGGCCTATTGCGCTTTTACATTTGGAAAGTGGTATATATCACATCAGCTGGCCTCTCATACTCAGTTGGTAGTTGGTGTATGAACTTGATAAAGATACTTTGCTAATTGATTTGAGCCTTCATTTTTGTCACTAATCCAGTTGCATCCATACTTTAGTACTGTATAAGATATTATACATGTGTCCCAAATAAATGTTTTCATTAGCAAACAAGTTTGGAAAGTCCTGAATACCATCCCTCTGCTCTTAGAGATACTGTGCCGTTCAGTTTTATGGAATGTCCTGAGCCGGGTATGGTGGACCGTACTTATAATAGCAGCACTTGGGAGGCAGAGAAAGGAGAATGTCTGCAAGTTTGAGGCCAGCCTGAATTAATAAGACCTTTTCTTTAAAAAAAAAAAAAAAAAAAAAGCCCTGGAAAAGCTAGGCACTGTGGCATATGCCTATAAACCCAGCTACCAGGGAGGCTAAAACAGGAGAACCACAGCTTCAAAGTTGGTCTATGCAATTGAACAAGACTTTATCTCAAAGTAAAAAAAACTAGGGAGGTGACTCCATAGTAGAGCGCTTGTCTAGCATATGTGAGGCTCAATCTCCAGTGCCACCATTGGAAAAAAAAAAATGTTTCTGAAAAGGCCTACAATGGAGAATCCTGTTTCCTTAAGGCATTATTGTTCAGGGTTTTCTTGAGTGTGAACCACCATGTTTGAAGAACACCTAAAAACCTGTCCAGTGGTCTCCTGTGTCCTATAACTTACAAAACATTGAGCTTGATGATCTCCAAGATCCCTCCTGTACTGAACTCATCTAGAAGCTCTGGGTTCTCCAAAGAAGTCTTCTACCCTACTCATAGTCATTCCTGGCATGTTCAGCACAACTGCACCTTGGTCTGTTCTATAGGATTGAAGAACTTACCTGCGGAGGGATGGTGGAACAGGTCCAGGAAGCCTTTGGGGAAACCATGACCTCTGTTGTGTCTCTTTGTGCTCGTTATCCAATCGCTTGTGCAAATAGCATCGGACTCTTGTGCACCATCCCTTATACCAGGTAAGCCCTTTATCATATGGAAGTGATACAGTAGAGATGACAACAACTTTCCAGATCTAAAAGCATTTTTGATATATAAAATTGGACCTTTTTTTCTTTTGTGGTGCTGAGAATTGAACCCAGAACTTCACAGATGGTAGGCAAATGTTCCACCACTGAGCTACAGCCCCAGCCTTGTTTGTTTTTTGTTTGTTTTAGAGGCAGAGTCTCAGTATATTACCCAGACTGACCTCAAATTAGCCATGCTATCGTCTCTGAGTAACTAGAATGTTACCACCATACCTCACTCACTAAAATTAGATTTTTTTTGTTTTGATTATCAAGTATTTAGTAAATTTTACTCTTGATAGACACCTGATGTTCCTATGTAGATACATGACCAAATGCTGCAGTAGTGTTGTATTACATAGCAATTCCAGGGAGAAAAAGACTTTAAGAGATATTTTGCATGGATATATCTATTTTTGTCTCAGGTTACTTAGTTTATAGTTTCAGAATGACAAAAAAGTGGAATTATTCTTTGTATTTCCTTACAGTACAGTATATTATTTTTTCTATGATGGTAACCTTACTTGATTCCATCAGTTTTTATTTGCAGTTTTGTATAAATAAACTAAAACTCAAAATTCCTTGTTTTCAAAGGATGTCATCTTTGCAGGGAGGTAGCTTTGTGTTAACTGTACATGGCAGGATTCTCTGTAGGCATAGAGCAGCATCAGCAGTTTCTTGCCCCTTTGACAACCTGAGACTTCCTGAGAGGTTCCCCAGGGAGAGTCAGATATGTTTTTTTCATGGCACCTGCACCCTTTGCCAGGAGTGAAGAGAAGTGCCTGGTGCGCAGTGGCCTTGTCCAGCTCATGGATCGACTGTGCAGCTTGAGTAGTCAGACCGAGTCCAGCTCCAGTGAGAAACAAACCAAGAAGCAGAAAGTGGCTACCATGGCCTGGGCTGCCTTCCAGGTGCTTGCCAACCGCTGTGTCGAGTGGGAAAAAGAAGAAGGTGAGCGCGAGACTCCTTTCTACTCTGGCTTCTTCCCTTGGCATGAGTGTGTGTCACATGGTTGTGCTGGACGGGGAAGGAGAAGGCTGCACTATTATGGTGCATAGTCAGATTGGCTTCATCAGTCAACAATTTCATGAGGGCCTTTTCATCAGTGTGTTTCTGTGAAAATTCACAGCAGCCCCATGACATTAAAAACCATCCTGGCACCCTAACAGAGTAGCTCCAGTAAATGGAAAGGATATTTTTATTCATTATTGTTTTAAAGGTCCATTACTTTTATTTAAAATATATTTTATTGTCAATACTGCTCACAATCTCCACATAGTTTTATAAAACAGCTGTCAGTTGCATTTTCAAGAGCATTATCTCTAAATTAATTTTTTAGTGACCAATCCAGTATAAAAAGTAAACTTGAAGCTAAGTGCGGTGGTGCAGACCTGTCATCTCAGTACAGCAGGAGACTAAGGCAGGAAGATTGCAAGTCTGAGCCTGGCCTAGACAATGTAGTGAGACCCTGTCTCAAACATACTCGCACACACACACACACACACACACACACACACACACACACACACTAAGGCTGGAGTTGTAACTCAGTAGTAGGGAGTCCTTGGGCTCAACACCCACCACTGAAAAAAAAGTGAAATTAAATAAATTGCTCCATAATATCCCAGTCTGTGCTTATATTTGTTTATTTATCTATTTATCCATTCACTCTGCATTTTAATATCTTGGGGAACCTTTTTAAAAATTCAGGCAGATGATGAATCGGGAATTGTTCCTTCCTTTAAGTATTATCATCAAGCATAAAAAACAGATCACTGAAGAAAGAATTACAGTGTCATCAAAGCTATAACCAGGAACTTACAAAGTGCTATGGGAGCACCAAAGCTCCTGCAGGCCCATTGTACAAGGGATGGAAGGATCAGGCAAAGCTTCTGTGAGGTGCTGACGTGTGAGCTATTTTTGAGGAGTGAAGAGGAGTTTGAAGCAGAACAAATAGCATGTGTGTGCTCAGGGATCCAGAAATGCATGGCAAATTTGGGAAATGGTGAATAATCTTCTGTAGTTTTTATAAGGGATGTTTAGGGGTCTCTGGCAGTATGATGAACATGGAAAATGCAGAACAATCTTTTTTATTGCGTTTGAGGAAATGAAGATACAAAGAAACTTAGAGGATTTCATCATCAGTAAAGAATGATTCTTGGGCCAGTTAGATAGCTCAGCAGACTAAATGCCTGCTTAAGCAGGTGCAAGGAAGGGGTTCGATTCCCAGCACCACATGCTGCACTGACCCTGTCCCTAGGCGCACAGTGCCAGTGACCAAGTCTGGGTGCAGTGGTGCATGCCTGTAATCCCAGAGCTGGGGAAGCTGAAAATAAGAAGATCACTATGAGTCCAACCTGCGTTGTGAGACCCTGTACCAAATGCATTAAAAAAAAAAAAAGAGAGAGAATGATTCCTCCCCCTGTATCAGTATATGCTTATCTGTAATACATGAATTAGGCACTTTCAGTTTTCATGAAGAGTAAGATATAACCCAACACAATGATTTTTGAAGGAACAAGTAGGTTTTTCATATGCAGATGTTATCTAATGAGAAGACACTAATTGTATGGCTAGGGAAATATTAATTTAGAGAAAAAAATAGTTAAGGCTTGGATTTTTAAATGGGAGGCCCGAGGGAAGACTCACCCTGCCTACAGGTTCACCGTGGCCTGCTTGGGTGGTCATCATGCTTCTGTCTGTTCTTTTAACCCTGAAGGCGGCTCCACAGAGGCTGTGCACTCAGGCCTGGCGCGGCAGGTGTCCAGCCTCCTCACAAACCATCTCGCCAGGGCGACTGAGAGCTGCGGCAACCAGGCTGCTGGGAATGATGCGCTGCAGGACGTGCTGAGCCTTCTCAATGACCTGTCAAGGTGTGGCCGGCCTGTCGGGAGCTGGGGAGAGCTGGCTTTTCCCTAGCATGTTGGGGTGCCTTTTGATAGTAGTTACCTTCAGAGATATGAAAGTGAAGTAGAGTGTAGTGATGCACACCTGTGTTCTCAGCATTCGGGAGGCTGAGGCAGGAGAATCACCATTAGTTCAAAGTCATCCAGAGCAACATAGTGAGTTCAAGGCAGCCTGGATGACATAGTAAAGACCTGTCTGTACGGCCAGCTCAATAGCTCAACAGATTAAAGCACCTGCTTAGGCAGATGGAGGGACTGGGGTTCAATCCCTGTTGTGTTGTACTGGCCCTGTTCCCCCAGGGTGCAGTAAGACAATGATTGAGATTGGGCATGGTTACACACATCTGTAATCACAGGACTTGGGAACCTGAAAACAGGAGGATCACTACAAGTCCAATCTGTGGTGGGACCCTATAGACCCTGTACTAAATACATAAAAAAAAGAAAACCTGTCCCATAAATTTTTTTTAAAAAGAAGATATGCAGATTGCTAGTCCCTTTGAAATGTTTCTGCTTCAAAAAAAAAAAAAAAAGACAAAAGATAGTCTTTAAAGCATAGTATTTACTCCCAAACTATTATTTAGGTGAATGAATAGATCATGAAGTGCATAATACCATTTGCTGTAATACCTGTGAACAGTGGCTGTAGGCCTTCTGAGTAGATTCTTATGCATTCTATAACCAAAATCTCACCCTCAACTGGACAGTCATGAGCTGGGGCTGTAATTATCTCCCATTCTCATGCTGTGTCTTGAAAATACGTGTATAATGCTTTATTTAGTACCTTGTGTGTGAGCATGAGGGCTACATATTTGTCTGTATTGAAGTGTACTTACTTCATCCACTACTGGCCCAGTAAGATTTTCTTAGTGGAAAGAAAACCTTCTGCAGATCATCAGATGTTGGGGGCCATACACCACACTGCAGGTGGTTTTCTTTCAAAGCACTCATAATGAAAAAATAAATGAATAACTAAGAAACTGCTAGTTTGGATTAGAAAGACCAGAAATGGAATGGAAAGGAAAGGAAAGGAAAGGAAAGGAAAGGAAAGGAAAGGAAAGGAAAGGAAAGGAAAGGAAAGGAAAGGAAAGGAAAGGAAAGAGGAAAGGAGGGCAGGCAGATAGGCAGGTAAGCAAACAAGTAACAAAAAACTTTCTCATGAAGTATTACTGGTAGGCTGTGTGCTCTTATCAAATGTCTATAAAAACAACTCAATTTTCCTTCATAAAAATAACACCAGGTCCATCTGTTCATCACAGAGCCTCAGTCTACTGATTTGTTTCATCTCTCTTGCACAGGTCTGTCAGCCCCCTTTCTAGATTTGTAGACCTTTTATTCCTCCTTTTGTAGGAGCCACATAGGGAAGGCCATCCTGAGCCAGCCAGCTTGTGTGTCCAAACTCCTCTCACTGCTACTTGACCAGCGTCCATCCCCAAAGCTAGTCCTTATCATTCTTCAGCTGTGCCGGGCGGCACTGCCTCTGATGAGCGTGGAGGACTGTGGGAACGTGGAGCTCCCCCCATGGAGCTACTCCGTCCCCTCCCTAAACAGTGAGCAGGAAGATCCCAGCGACCCTGCCTCCAAGATTGCCTCCTTGCTCCTAGCAAAGCTGGCAGACTATGTGGTTCCAGGTGAGGAGCTCCTGGATGGGAGAAGGTACTGAATCAGGTCCCCAGGGAAACCGGGTATCCTGCAGAGAGGAGGAAGACATGGGAGAGGGACAGAGCAGGAGAGAAAGGGAGAGAGATATTCCCAGACTAGTGTTTGTTACTGGTCTAGGAACCTTAGAAACAATGCTGCAATTTTTATGAACGGTCATTGCTTTTTGATTTAAGGATGTCAGACAGTTCTTTCTCCAACTGCTTCTGAACCTGACACTACATTGACCAAAACCAGCCCCAAGAATTCCTTAAAAGGAGATAAAGATCCTGGAGAAGAGAGTGAGGCAGTGGATGGCAAGCTCTCCATCTTTATCCACAAGCGGGAAGACCAGTCCTCCCACGAAGTCCTTCAACCTTTACTAAGGTGACTGTAATGATTGTAGTGGCTATATGTCACCAGGTACTACCCACATCTGGTGACTGTAAAGTGAGCTCTTTATATTCATCAATTGCCCCAGCCCTCTGAACCACCCTGGTGTCTGTACAGGTACTGTTACCCTGTGGTAACATGTGAAGCTCTGAGCTGTGGCTCTGTACTCCTCCAACCCCAGCAGAGCCAGTCCCTTTGTGGGGTGTCTGCTGCCTGTGTCCTGCAGGAAATCTACAGTATGGCTTGGCCTTAGAGGGGGAGTTATGCACTTTGATTTTTAGTTGTTGGCATCCTTCAGCCATCAGAAAATTTAGAGTGAGGTGGAGAAATAAGAGAAACATTTTCAAGCTTTAATTTGATATGAATAGTTTGATTTGTTCAACAAGGAAGTCACAATGTAATTATTGGCCAACAGAAAGGCCTTCCACAGGGCACAAGGGAGTTGAAAGCAGCGTTTGTGTCCTCACATGGTTATCTTGCTGTGCTGTCAACCTCATGACAGGACCGTGCTCTGCCAAATGATAGCCAGAATACTAAGGGCTTAATGGTGAAATCTGAGCAGGATCACAGCAGGTCAGTACTTAGGTGAAGGCATTTCCAAATGTCTTGGCCTTACAAAGCATCCAGTCCAGAGATGGTAAAAAATGTTTCTGGAGAGCCCATTTTAGAAGGCAAGGGAAGCTGAATTTTTAGAAGAGTCAGCCCTTCACCACGACGCTGCCATTGAGGCCCCTTGGTGGGAGGCTTAGAGCATCTGAGTCCATCCCGTGTGCCAGCCCTCCCAGCAGCTGGCTTCAGAGTGTCACTCTTCTTTATGCATCATTTGCATGTTGTTGTTTTTTTTTTTAATTTATTTATTTATTACAGTGTCTCGCTACACATCATGGACTCTTTTCTTGTGTGGGGCGGGGGTCAGCTCAGCCTGCCCTGCGGGAGGGGCTGGAACGGCATGTGGTGCTGGGGATCAAACCGCGGTCCCTGAGAGCTTGCCTAAGCTTGCCAAAGCAGGCGCTTTAGACCACTAAGCTATCTGGCCAGCCCTGCATGTTGGTTTTTAAGGGCTGGGGATATAGCTGAGTGGCATAGCACCTGCCTGGCAAGCATGATGTCCTGAGTTCGATTCCTAGTACCTAATAAAAATCATGTAGGCTTTTAGATACCATTAGTCATAAAATTATGTAATCATTTTCTGTTTGAAAAATGGAGACTCTTACCATAGACTTATTAATTATTTTCTTTTTGAGACAGTTCAAGATGGTCTTGAGCTCACTTTGTAGCCCAGGCTAGTCTCAAGCTTACAACAATCCTCCTGCGTCAGCCTCTCAAGTGCTGGGATTACAGGCATGCACCATCATGTCAGGCTTACTGTGGACTTTAAAAACCAGTTTTGCAAAAAAAAAAAGGTTTTGCCAGGCATGGTGTTACATCCCTATAATCAATCATAGTACCTGAGGCTGAAGCAGGAGGATTATTACAAGTTTGATGCTCATTTGGACTATAAAAGTGTTTTCAAGGCCAACCCAAACTATATAGTGAAGGGACTGGGGAGATGGCTCAGTGAAATAAGCACTTCCCTGGCAAGCACAAGGGCCTGAGTTCAATCCCTGGTTCCAACAAAAAAAGAGAAAAAAATAAAGAAAAAATACTATATAGTGAGACCCCATCCAAAAAAGAATGAATTGGGGGCCGGGGAGATAGTTTCCTTGGCAAGTGCAAGGGCCTGAGTTCTGCCAAAAAAATAAAAAAGAATGAATGAAGGAAGGAGTGAGTGAATGAGTGAGTGAATGAATGAATGAATGAATATCAGTTTTGGAATCCAAGGGGGCCTGGCCATGAGTAGGTAGCCTGGCAGATCACTACATTGTCCTTAAGGTCACTCACTTTCTCCCTTCTCTTTTACAGTAGCTCAGAAGGACGGCCTTTCCGATTGGGTACTGGTGCCAACATGGAGAAAGTCGTGAAGATGGATCGGGACATGACCAAGGTGACCCTCATATGGGAAACCTGCCTTGAAAAAATCCTGAGATTTTTGAGCATTTTCCAAGCTTCAAGATAAATAAATTCATTGATTACTTTTATGGTGCTGGGGATTGATGCCTGGGTCTTGTGCATGCTAGCCAAGTGTTCTACAATTGAGCTACACATATTGAGAAATCTTTTCTTTTTTAAGTTTATTCCACCAGATGCAGTGGTACATACCTATAGTCTCAGCTACTCAGGAGACAATGGCAGGAGATTTCCAAGTTAAAGCCTTAAGGCTAGCCTATGCTTTTGCCTTGGGAAAAAAAAATGTTCACATTTCCACAGACACAGGCTGAGAAATTGAAGGCAGAGTCTTCACTAAGGCCAAGAGATCTACCTGGGGCTAGGATAGGTCAGTGTTAGCAAGCACACTTACCATTCACAAGGCTGGTGCTCAATCCCCATCTACTCCTCAAGAGAGATAACTACTCAAAATCAGATGGCCATTAATGGTACAATGTAGCAAATAGAGATCTATTGGTTTTGACTGAAAGTTTTTTTCTTAGCTCTTTTAAGAAAGTGTTTAGCCTAAAAATTATTTTGAAATTAAAATTTGAAAGGTTACTAGGGGAATAACAGATATTCAAGAACAGTAAATACTGAACTGGGGAGATAGCTCAGTAGAAAGGTCCCAGTTAAATCCCTAGTACTGCAAAACAAACAAACAATAAATACCTCACAAAGGGCTGGGGAGATGGCTTAATAGAATAAGCGCTTGCCTAGCAAGTGCAAGGGTCTGAGTTCAATCCCCTGTTCCACCTCCCCACAAAAAATAAATAAATACCTCACAAAAGGGCTGGCAAGATAGCTCAGCGGTCTAGAGCGTCTCTCAGGGACCGCGGTTCGAGCCCCAGCACCACATGCCATGCCAGCCCCTCCCCCCAGGGCGGGCTGAGCTGACCCCCCACCCCCGCAAAAAAAGAATCGTGATGTGTAGCAAGACACTATAATAAATAAATGAATTTAAAAAAAATACCTCACAAAAAATATGAATATGTTCAGGCTCATAAATAATTAGAGGAAAGAAATAAAAGCAACAGTGAATACTATTTTTTTTTTTTACCTGCCAGACAGGTAATATTAAAATGGCCAGTGTTGTTGGGGTGAGGGTGAATAAATGTTCTCAAGTGTTCAGAGAAAGCACCTGGGAAAAGCAAAATGAGTGACCTAAATGTCTTCAAACTGGTCGCCAGGGTGGTTGTTGCGAAGTGATCACGGAAGAGGCTACAGCTGCACTCCGGAAGGCAACCAAGTGGGCACAGTCAGGCCTCATTGTCAGTGTTGGGCCACCAGTGGAATCTGTCACCCCTGAGACTGTGAGTGGACTGTCCACAGGTGACAAAAAGAAAACTGCCCAGACCTCCATTTGCCGGGAGCGGAACTCTGAACTTGCCAGGTAAACCTTCCACAAGGTAGACATTCATTGCCTATATTCTCCTCACATTGATTTCATAATGGGCTTGATTTTAGGCTTTTGATTTTTTTACCATCCCTTTGGCCTATAAAAATAAGAAATGAGGGCAAAAATGACCCACTTTAATACAAGTTTTACTCACCAAGTAGGGTCTTAGATGCCACCAGAATGAGACCGTGCAGGTTTCATGGAAGCATAGCTAGGGTGCTCTTGGCCGAGTGGAGCCAGTACGGGTAAAGCCAGTACATCTTTCTCATAGTACTTTCACACTGTCTCAGCTGAGCGCATACATCTCTTTTCTAGGAGTAGAAGGGAATGGGTGAGCATTGCCCAGAGAAGTTTGTACATGTTTTACGCTTGCAAATGAGAAATAACTGTAGTTTAAGGTCTTCCTTTAGTTCTCATGGTTTATGCAAAAAAGAAAAAAAACATTGAGGTCCAGTGCTTCAGAGTGTGTTTCCTTTCCACTCTTTAGTGATGTTCTTAGCTTAGTACAAGAAGAGGTTTATTGCTAGCATTGACCAAGGTCTCAGAGGGTCGCATCGTGGCAGGCAACAGTGGTGGGAGCACCTGTCTTGGCAAGCAAGGGATTACATCTTCAATCACAACCCTCTCTGGAAAACCTTGTTGCAAGGGTGCACACCACCGTGACCTAAGGTCTCTCAGAAACAATACTGGGGGTTGTGGGGGCGGCATGCTTTTCATCACAGTACAGCCTTGGGTAACACCAACCTAGTACAAACTATAGCATTGGGCTGGGGCAATAGCTCAGTGGCAAATGTCAAGCAAGTGCAAAATCCTGAGTTTAATTCCCAGTACAAAAAAACAAGAAAAACCAGCATTGAGGATTCTCCTGATACTCCAAAGATTTTGTCCTACTGCTGATTTTAGCTAAAATCTGCCTTTTCATGGATAAATAAATATTTCCTCCTGACACAAGCTCTGGAAGCATCTCTATACTTTTAACTACGATGGAGCCCTGAAAGTTTCCATATTGACCCTGCAGGACTGATCCCGTCCGACCCTTCATCAGTGGGCACGTGGCAAACAGCATGGCTGCAGAAGTGATTGCTTTGCTACACAGCTTGCTAATGGCACCTGAATCAAATGCTGCTCAAATATGGACCACGACAGCAGAAAAGGTTGGTAGAGGGTTTCCACCTCATTAAGAGAATAAGAAGCATTCCATGGCTACATCATAATTATGTGTACCAAGGAACATTTCAGTAAAGAGAAATTCCCACATTAGCCATCCCCACCTGTTGACTGATTCTCCTCTGCAAACTGCTGTTCTGACTTAGTTTCCACTCTGTTGACCTGTCCCCTGTCATTGCTAGTTTTGATTTTTTGTGTGTGTGTGTGCTGGGAATTGAACTCAGGACTTTGCACTTGCAAGGCAAGTGGTTACTATCTCCCCACCCCTAGTTTTGGTTTTATAAAAGTTAGTCTTTGTTTCCCTTACTTGTGGTAAAGTGGTACTGACTTTAGGAGGTAATGTAGCTTTGGTTTATGGGATGTAGTAAGCATGCTCATAGAGTCCTAAGGAGGCCTCTGTGTAGTTTCATGTTGCCAAGTACTTGGTCCAGAAATAATTAACATCACGCCAAAACCAGAGAATTGTAGTTTCCTCCCCCTTTCCACAGCCACTGTCAAGTAAAAACAAGTGCCTTGTAACATGTCCTCAGGATAATTGAGTGTAGCCAGTATGCTGGCGGGTTTTCCTTCAGATAATGGTTGCTTTATTTTAGCAATTTTAGTAACACAGTGTTTTATTCTCCCATGTTTCAAGGTTGTATATTTCCAGTGTTATCTAATTATATAAGGCACATATGGGTCAAATGTGACTGGCCATTCCTACTAGTGTTTTGGTTCCTCTTATATAAGGCACATATGGGTCAAATGTGACTGGCCATTCCTACTAGTGTTTTGGTTCCTCTTATATAAGGCACATATGGGTCAAATGTGACTGGCCATTCCTACTAGTGTTTTGGTTCCTCTTATACCAGGAGTTCCATCAACACATGAGAACCAGACACTGTTGCAGATGCTTCATCTTCCTTGCTATCAAAACAACCAAAGCTTTTAACTCTTGGTGCCTGAACTGCTTCTCCTACTTAGGTTCTGTCTCGTGCATTGATGTACATTCCACAGTTGGGGAAATACGCAGAAAGCATTCTGGAAAATGGGAGCAGCAGTGGCAGAAAACTTGCCAAACTTCAGAGAATTGCCCGCCAAGCTGTTGCTGCACTGTGTGCACTGGGAGGATTCAAAGAGACAATCAAGATAGGATCTGAGGTTCAGGTAACTGACCACCGTTTTCCCAAGTCATTGCTTCCCCCATACATAAGCATCCAGTGATTAACTGATCATGTTAAGATAAGTATTGTAGGTCCAGCCAAATAGCTGAATGGATTAAAGCTCCTGCAAGCAAGCTCAGGGGCCAGGGGTTCCATCCCCAGGCCTGCTGTGCCAGCCCCGCCTCTGGGGCACACTGAGATGGCAATTGAGCCTGGGCATGGTGGCATAGGCCTGTAATCCCAGCTCTTGGGAGGCTGTAAACAGGTGGATCACTATGAGTCTGGTCTAGTAGTGAGACCCTGAACACTCTGTAGACCCTTCCCTAAAAAATACAAAAAAAAAAAAAAAAAGTATTATCCACCTAACTGAATCAAAAAACTGTCCCTTCAAGCTAAATAAGGAATCTGAGAAACTCATGAATTCTAATCCATACTGTGCTATACATATTACTCAGCTGCTATCATACTATATAATGTTAACTACAATACTTGGGTCATATAGTGTCATTGATATTTGTAATATTTTAGAAATGATATTTTGAGATGCTACCATATTGTGTTTACCTTGCTGTGATGCTTTGGATGTATTTTTTTTCTTCATGTCCTGTGTTTGGTATCCACATTATAGTAAATGACTACTGTAGCACAGTTATGGACTGCTGTCAAAAGACCCTTCTTCCCATTTGCCACTTCAGCTGCTTACACATCAGAGCTGGCACTCATACTAATCCATCTGTGTCTAGGTTTTAGGCAGAGGAATATCAGGAAGTATTGGAGTGGTGGCTTCAATCAACGAGCAGGAAGGTATAGCTACAGTCAGATTCCCACCCATAGACTGTCGCAAGACTTCCCAGGCATCAGACACCTTGACCATTCCATTGTCTAGACTTTGTGTTCCAAGATCAGAGGTAAGGAAGTTGGTCACTTTTTCTAACTGAACCATAGTGAGTGATGTGCACACACTTGGGCAGGAGCACTTGGCCATCCTAAACTGACCCATGTTGTACAATATTTATGTTTTGGTCCTAAGTATTTATTAATAACCTTTGTGTGAAATTTTCATCTAGATGACAGAATTCTCTTATTTGTTGGCTAAATACCGTATTTTGTACTTTTGATGGATGAGCTCTTACTTGCATTTTTTCTGAGGTTTTTATTTCTCACCTTCATTTCCTATAAACTGACTATGTGACTGGCCTTTTGCCATTCCCTTCCCGCACCGTCAGGCTCTGCCCCTTCATAAGCTGTCCATTACTGAGAAGGTAGTACAGGCAGTCCAGTCCATGCTGCTTCCACAGGAGGGCAGCCTCTCCATTCATACCTCACTGCCTGCAGCGGGAGACGGGTCAGCTCCTGTGATGGCAGTCGTCCGGCTTCTAGCCGAAATAAGAACCAGGTAAGCACCCTTGCTAGATGGCCTCCGGGTCCAGGGGGTAGGTGTGCTGAGTGGGCCCTCCTCCCAAGCATTTTTTTTTTCTTTTTTTTCTTTTTTCCTTTATGGTACTGAGGATTGAACACCGGGTCTTGTGCATGCAAGGCAAGAACTCTACCACTAAACCACATCCTAACCCATCCTCCCAGATTTTGAGAGTTCATAGCTTGTAGTTCTTGCCAGCTAAATAACAGACACCATTGTTTCACAGTTTTTACTACACTTTGTAGCATTTCCCATTTATTTCTACATGCCAAAATAAAGTTGAGATTTTCACATAAAATAATAAATAGCCAACTATGATGGCATATTCCTGTGACCCTAGCCTTCAGGAGGCTGAGGAAGAAGAATAGCCATGAATTCAAGGCCAGCTTGGGCTACATGATAAGTTCAAGGCCAGCCTGAAATATATAGCAAGAATGAGTCTCAAGGAAAAAAAATAAACAATTGAAAATATTTTTAATTGAGATAGGGCCTTGCTGTGTAGCCTAGACGTGGCAATCCTCTTGCCTCTGGCACCCCAAGTGCTAGGATTACAGTTGTGTACCACCACACTTGGCCAACAATTGGAACATTGAAATGTGATGTAGGGAAATCATATGTGAGACCATACTGGTTTACTCTGATAAAAGGACTTCGTTCCATCACAGGAATAACTGCCACTTTTTAAAATTGCTTAGCCTCATTGATACATATCTGTTCACCACTTTGTAAACTATTGATAGAAAAACCAGGGAATACACAGTTTTCGTGTTGGAAAGGAATGCAGTTTCCTTTTGCAAATATGTTTATTTCCTGTTAAATAGGAGTAACACATTTTTGTTTTTCCTTTGGGGGTAGGTATTTTGTTTTGGTTTGTTTTGTTTTTTTGAGGCAAGATCTAGCTATGGTAGTCCAAGGTGGTCTTGAACTCATTTTATGTAGCCTAGGCTGCCTTCAACTTTATAGCAATCCTCCTACCTCAGCCTCCTGAATACTGAGTAACCTGTTTTCCTTCTGACAATGAAACTTATATATTATATATGTTGAATCAAGTGAGAGAAATCAACATATAGAATTAGTAGTGATTGTCTGTGCAATTCAGCAGCTACCATATGAAAAAAGGAAACCTACTTGTATAACAGTCCCTTGGTATCTGTAGGGATTGAGTCCGTGATCTCCTGAGGATGATCTGAAGATGTTCACATCCTTTATATAGACTGGTACAGTGTTTGTGCAGAGTCTGTAAACATCTCCCATATCCTGTCAGTCCTCCCAAGGTAACATGTCACCTAATATGACACATGTGCTATGGAAGTGGTTGTACTGCACTGTTTTAGAGATAGTGACCAAAATAAATGCAAAAGTCAGTACACACACAGTTTTTTTCCAAATAGTTTCTGTCTCCAGTTAATTGAATCCTAAGGTACAGAACCCTTGAGGATATGGGCCAGGGGAGACTATGTTCAGTATTTCCAAGCCAGTCCAGCTTAGAAGAAACAAGAGAAATAGGGGGTATAAACTGGGGGACAAAATTGATTGAACTGTTTTTTACAGTTGACTTTTTAGAGAATGAACACTGATGACTTTGAAATATTGTAAATCTTTTAACATTAAGAGCCTGCCTGGTCATGGCCCAGCTTTTAGAAGACAGCTTATTTTGTGAAGAGTTCCTCCAGCAGTGTCCAGCAGCTGTGGAGGTGCTTAACCTAGTAGCCCAGGAGTGCAGCGCTGGTAAGTACCCGACACTGTCCTGATGCCCTCAGCAAGCATTTGGTAACAGATGTTATCTGTGCTCATGCACACATCAGATGGCTGAGCTCCAAGGACAGTGCTTTTCACGATTCGCCTTCTCCCAGACCCAGAGGTGTACGGAAGAGGCTTTCAGTCCACAGCAGCAGGGAAATTAGTCTTCAGTTTAGTTTTAGGACCATGTCAGGTACTTTCTTTTCACTTCTCATATTAACCACTTACCAGTCTTAATTTTTTTAAATCAGTCTAATTATTTAAATACAGGATAACCAAAATTCGTGTATCTTTTTTCATTAACTTTTATAAAATAATATAACAGAAAATATGAAAACAACTTTCTCTTTTTGGTCTTTTTGAGACAGGGTCTTGCTATGTAGGTCAGGCTGGGCTTGAAATCACTTTGTAACATGGGTTGGCCTCAAATTAACAGTGGTCCTGCTGGCTCAGCCTCCTGAGTGCTGGGATGATAAGTATGAGCCACCATGTCAGCCTAAAAGTGACAGTTTTATCAAATTTATTCAATACAAGAATCAACTGGAAAAAAAAAATCAACTGCTTGCCAGGGATATAGCTCAGAGGCCTAAGTGCCTGCGTAGCAAGTGGAAATCCTGAGTTTAATACCTGGTACCACCAAAACCAATGACAACAAAAAAGAATCAACTGGTTGAAATGAGAAATGCTAAGAATAGTCAGTGTGTAAACAGGTGCACTGCCTTCTGGGTAAACTGTTAAGTGGCTAATGCACTTTTGTTTCCCTCTCAGTACTATGGGATCACATATACATTCTGTTGTTACTGGCTACATTTGACTTTAAAATTAAGCTACACTGATATCCTTAGCAGGATGTATATGTTCAAGAAAAAAAATACAAATAGAAACAGGGAGACCAGCATACTGATCTCGCCTGTCTCTATGATCAGTTTCAGTAGTTGTCTCATGGTTGTCTCCTCTCCTCTCCTCTCCTCTCCTCTCC